>JAHCHA010012049.1:0-76839 GCA_027742795.1 Vigna hirtella | reverse complement strand
CTTTTCGGATTCCATCTCTCTCCTTCTTCACTTCTTTCACTAAATTCACCTTAAAACCTGCACAAAAACACTGAAATCAAGCATAAACCTGTCCAGCTCTCTTATTTCTGAAAATATGGATAAAAGCATGATTTCAAGCTAGTTTCTAAGTGTAAAGGTTGCTTTTTGTGTCAATTTTAAGCATGAAAATAACAGTTTTTCAACTGTTATCAAACTCTCATGTATGGAATTTGGTCTTCAAAATCTTCTTTAAGATACATGCTTTCTTTCATTAATTGTTAGGGTTTTTCCTCTTTGGTTAAAGCATGCATTGTTTAACTCATTCGATGTCATGATGATTGATTTTGTCGATATGGACCTAGATCTGGGGAATCTCTCCCAATAGTAGTATAAACCTAGACATAGGAGTATGATGGTTAATTGCCTTTAAGCTTCTATTCACTATAATGCATGATTAATTGCTAGGGAGACAAGACATTGTAAACTAGTGATTATGATTAGGCTTTCTTTGCCAAGACATCGGGTTTAAGGTAATTTAGAAAGTGGCATTAACAATCAATGAAGAAAGATGAATTCCTGAATACATGAGAGTAGATAAGGATGAAATTGATAAACCCCAACAACATAATCATCCATATATTTCAACTCAGGTGTTTTGTTTCTTCTTACCATTGATCAATCCATGCATACATATTTACTTTTGAGTATTTGCATTTAAATCCTAATCAATCGGTTTTACAAGTCTTAGTTAATCAACAAACAACACAACTATCTAGGCCGTGAGTCCTTTGGGAGAACGATACTTGGTCTTACAAGGTTTATTACTTGATACGATTCGGTTACACTTGCCGAGGGTTTAACAAGTTTTTTACTCCATTTTCGGGGATTAAAGATTTCTTTTCTATCTTTTTGTGCTAACAAATTTTTCTAGGGTTTTGTTTTCTTGTGTATGTAGGAAGTAATTCGCACTAGAAGCAAGAAAAATTCAGAACCTCTTCTTGAAGGCTTGGACGAGAGTAGACGGAGGAGAAGAATCCGTACATCTAGAGAACTTTTCCCTCCTCCAGAAACACTCTCACAACCTTCCCCACAAAGGTCTAACCAAAGCACTGAAAATATGGTAGAGGAGAATAATGGTAGACGAACTCTTGCAGATTACACCACTGTGGTTGGCCCTCAACATTTTAACAGTATAGCAAGGCCAAGGGTCAACGCTGCAAACATGGAGGTGAAACCAGCATTGATACAGCTGGTAAAGAGTAATCAATTCAATGGGCTATCACATGAAAGTCCATATGAGCATCTCACTACCTTTAATGAAATCTGTAACACTGTGAAGATAAATGGGGTGCCAGATGAAGCAATCAAGCTTAGCTTGTTTCCTTTCTCATTGGGAGGAAATGCTAAGTTATGGTTAAACTCTTTTCCAGAAGGAAGCTTTACAGATTGGGAAGCTGTGGTTGCAAAGTTTTTAAACAAATACTTCCCACAATCTAAAGTCAATAAAGGGAAGCAAGAGATATCTCCTTTCAGACAAGGCATAGAAGAGTCATTGGTCAAGCATGGGATCGTTATAAAAGTTTGTTGAGAAAAACTCCCACGCATGGCTTTGATGAAGCAACAATAGTCTTACTTTTCCTTGGAGGTCTTGGTTCACAAACCAAGTTGATGCTAGATGCCTCAACAGGAGGTAATATTAAATGTAAGACTCCAGAGGAAGCAACCGAATTGATAGAGAACATGGCTACTAATGACAATGAGTTGCAAAGTGAAAGAGGAACTCCTATTCAACAGAAAGGGGTTTTACAATTGCATTCAAATGATGCCTTGCTTGCCCAGAATAAGATTATAACTCAACAGTTGGAGAATCTAACAAAGACACTTGCTCAATTGCCAAAGGAATTAAAGACTGTTGCACAAGTTCAACAACAGATGTGTGAATTATGTGGTGGTGACCATATCAATGGTCAATTCTTTTTTCTAGTGGAGGCCCTAGAAGATGTAAATTTCATGGCCAATCAATTTTCATACCACCAAGGTAATTTCAACCAAGGGTGAAAATATCCTTCCTTTTTCAAAAGATTATGAGAGAATAGGGAAAGAGAGACAAGAGGGGCTTTGTACAGATATCTTCAATCAAATGGACGTTGATCTACTTGTGAATGAAGCATGGCAACAATTTTCAGCTTAGGTAAATCATATGAATCAAATGTCCAAAAGAAAAAGATATATAGAGGAGGAGATTCATGAGTATAAAGCTACTAAGAAGAGATCATTCCCTCCAAAAGTGAAAGATCCATGAAGTTTCACCATTCCTTGCGTCATAGGAAAGAAAAAAGTAAAGAAAGCCCTACTTGATTTAGGGTCAAGTGTCAATTTAATGCCTTTATCTTTACTTGAGCAAATTGGTGAATTTGACATCAAGCCAACAAACATGACTTTGCTAATAGCGGATGGATCTTCAATGAATCCTTATGGTATAGCAGAAGATGTTATGGTTTGTGTAGGCGAACTACAGTTCTTGGTGGATTTTGTGGTGATAAAAATGGAGGATGAAAGGGTGCCAATTATTCTTGGAAGACCGTTTATGAAGATGGCTAAGGTCATCATTGATGTAGATGAAGGAATAGTGGTGCTTCAAGACCAAGAAGAAAGGGTGGTTGTTGATGTCTTTAAAGAAGAACAACAGATAGAGACTAGTCATAAAGCTACTGATGACAAATTTATGAACACCGAAATACGGCGCCACAAACTTGTTGAACAATCGGCAAGTGTGACCGAATCGTTTCCAGTAATAAACTCGGTAAGACCAAGTATCGTTTTCCCAAAGGACTCACGGCCTAGTTTAGTTATGTGATTCGTTGATTATTTAAGACTTAAGAACGAAATAAGTGGAATTTAATATGCAAAACAGAAAATAAACATGTATGCATGAGTTTTGATCAATGGCTAAAACAAAATACAAACACTTCAATGGAATATAGGGATGAGTATGTTGTTGGGGTTATCAATTTCATCTTATCCACTCTCATATATTTTAGGAATTCAACATTCTTTTCATCATTGTTAATGCCACTCTCTAAATTACCTTGCAAGAAGGCCTATCCCTAATTACGAGTTCATACAATTCCTAGCATTCCTAATAATTAGTTCTTTTAGTGTAGGAGCTTAACGACAACCAATATACTATTGGGAGAAATTCCCCGGATCTAGACTTCCCCGTACGTTCCCGTATCGACAAAATCAATAATCATGCATTGAATGAGTTAAACAAAGCAAGCATTGAGCAAAGAGGAAAAACCCTAACTACTGATGAAAGAAAGCATAGGTCTTAAATATAAGATGTAAAAACAAATTCCATATATGAGAGTTTCACAAGACTACATTGATTCCCCAACAACAATACAAGGTTTAGTTCACCATATTCATGGTGAAACTAGATGAATAATAATGGAAGAATGAAAGATAAAACCCTAGAAAGGTGAAGAGGTAGCCTGAGCATCCAAGATCCTCCTTCAAAGGGGTGGAAGAAAGAGTGTTTGCTTCGTTTCTGCCAAAGATACAAACCCTAGGACGTCCTAAAGCTTATATACTATTCTAAAATATACAGAAAATTAGACCCAAGCCCATAAGTGTGCCGCTCAGCGGTAAAGTGCCGCTCAGCGGTAAGTGCGTGAGTTATTTCCTCCCCTCAGCAGCCATTTTGCCCCTTAGCGGATCCACCGTGATCTCTTGAGTGCCGCTCAGCGGTAAACTGCCGCTAAGCGGCAGTTGCGGCTTCTCCTTTTGCACTTTTTGATGTCTTTTCTGATTCCATTTCTCTCCTTCTTCACTTCTTTCACCAAATTCACCTTAAAACCTCCACAAAAACACTGAAATCAAGCATAAACCTGTCCAGCTCTCTTATTTCTGAAAATATGAACAAAAGCATGATTTCAAGCTAGTCATAAAGATGTACTCGTGACTAGTCATAAAGATGCAAAGCCGAACTTCCCAGGTAAAAATTGTTTCTTGTTTCAGGTTAGGGAAGAAGAAAAAGATGGCAAAGGAAGGACGGTTCATGATGACTTGATGCAAGCACAACCCAAACTTGGTAAACATGTAAGAATTAAGAACAAGTTATGGGTTGTGAAAGACTACAAACAAGATGGAGTGATAGAAATTGAATCTCCACATTCAAGAAGAATCAAGGAGGTGGACCGGAAGCAGCTGATGAGTTGGTGTGATGACATAAAGATGAACACCAACATGGAAGATGGAACTTGAACTTTATTGGGTGAAGCTAATGACGTTAAAAGAGCGCTTTCTGGGAGGCACCCTAGTGGTTTCAGAACATTAATTCTTATTTTATTTTTTATTTTGGTGATGTAATTTTATAAACTTCGGACATTATTTATATGTTGAAATGTTTGGGTATAGCATCTACTGATGGATGCTAGGTGGTTAAGTATCTATTGAAGGATACTAGGTTTGTTACACCTACTGATGGGTGTTGGTGGATTTTGGGTCAGGCTCGTGACGTTAAACAAGCGCTACCTGAGAGGCAACCCACTTGATTGACTTTATCTTTATTGTTTGTTTTGATTCTGCTTTAGTTGCATGATAGGGATTCAATGTATGAGTGATCTGAGAAATTAAATGCATGGAGTGAGTGAGAGGCATGAGTAGAAGACACCTAGAGCAAGCTAGGAAGAAAGAAAGCAAATCACGCAAGTGCCGCTCAGTAGAAATTTCCGCTGAGCAGTATCACTGCAGATTGGGCTTTTAGGGTTGCCCTTAGCGGAACCCGAGCCTATTAGGGTGTTTTTATACCCTAGGACGCAATTTGGCCTCTATTTTCAGATTTCCTTCCTCCCACACACTCCTAAACACTTTTCTAAAAGTTATTTACACCTTTCACTTCATTCTCACTTACCAAACCTCTCTTCCACTCACTTTCTCACTAGTTTTCCATCTAAGTTTGGGGTTTGGAGAGAGCATTGTTGTTGGGGCTGAGTTCTTCATATTCTTAGAGCATTTTGCATTCATCTAACATCTCCACCCAAGTAAGTCAAGAAAATTTTCATTCTAGGGTTCTTGAAAGCATGAATTGGTATGAATATGGTTGTTGAAGCATGATTCTTTAGGGGATTTTGATTTCTATGCATGATTTGAGGAATTAATTGATGTTTGACCGATTAAACTGCTTAATTTTGGTCTGGAAGTAAGAAGATTGCATGTGGGTGGAGTTAGGAAGTTTTAAAAAGGGATTTTACCAAATCTGCAGAATTGCTGCTCAGCAGAAATTTCCCCTGAGCGCGATCCTGACACACTTGGTTTTGTCTCCTTTTTCTTGCTGCTTTGGGGCACTGGTTGCACTGAGTGGTTCTTTTGACCCTCAGCGGTGGTTTAGCATGGATTTGGGGTGTTGTTTGTGGTTTACTAATGATTAACAACATGTCCTGTGGTTTTGTGATTTGTGTTTGATGTAGGAATGGCATCCTCTTCAAGCAAAAGATTGAAGACTACATCTTCTAAGAGGAAAGACAAGGAACCAGAACACCCCCATTCTAGCAGGTTCCTATCTCGCAAGCATGAAAAGCACTTTAAGATTGTTCAAGATAGGAGGCTCCTGATGGAAAGGAAAGCTGGAATGACACCTAACTTTGCTCCTTAGTTTGGAGAGCAACTGATGGGAAGAAATTGTATACCCTGCACCAGCCAATATAGCAGTGGTAAAGGAATTTTACACCAATGCAAGGAGGTTGGGTGATTATCCGGCTGAGGATTACCTAAGCTGTGTTAGAGGCCACACTATTAGGTATTATCCTAACTCTATCAACAGTTTTTTGGGTACTGAATGGGTTGGTGAGCAGTGCCAGTTTGCTCTCTGTATGGAGGAAGGCACTGATTTTGATGATGTGGAGAGTGTTCTATGTGTACCTGGAGGACACTTCCAGAGGAACAAAAATGGTGCAGTGGTTAACATTAGGAGGACTGATTTGACTCCCCTTGCAAAGTATTGGATGGCATTCTCTCATGCCAACATTCAGCCGTGTTCTCATGTTTCAGACATCATTGTTAGCAGGGCACTTTTCCTCTACTGTGCGCTCAGAAATATGACCATTAACATTGGCCAAGTGATAGCCAATGAAATACAGGTGTGTGCCAACACGATGAACAACAAGGCACCTTTAGGGCATCCTTCCTTGATTACGCGCCTGTGCAAGATAGCTAGGGTGGATACTTCTGCTCCACCATTTGAGAGTCTGAGGAAATCCATTGATGAGGCCTATTATAGGAAATACTGTGGAGGTGAGTAGGCAGCTTAGCCAGTTCCACCACGCCGTTCTCGTAGAGGGAGAGGATCAGCACAGAGTCAGGCATCTTCAGAGACTCATGAGGCAGAGCCATTCCAGATGAGGGACATGTATATGTCTCTTATAGATGCCTATAGAAAGTCCATCCACAGAGGGCAAGTGGCCACTGCTGAGATGATCATTGGGATGTATGATACACCCCCAGCACACAGGTGGACTATGAACGAGTTCCATAACGTGGTGGCATGGCCAGTGGAGAACGCATAGGGCAGTAGAGCTGGAGCAGCTGAAGCTTCAGCTATGGAGGAAGATGAAGATGATGATGATGACGCATTTGAGGATGTTGAAGATAATGAAGAGGAGGAAGATACAGATGACAGCACAGGCTGATGAGGAGTTGAGATAGCATTTACTGATGGATGCTATCAGCAGTAGAGCATGATCTTTTCTATCTTTTGTTTTGTAATTTTGAACTTATTTGCTTCTATTTTTAGAATAGGGTTGATGTACTCAATTCGAAACTTTATCTGTTATGATGGTTTGCTTGTGACTATTGTGTGATAAGTAATGCTTGATGATGCTTTGATCTTGATTGATGTTGAGAATGTGCACATTATACAGGTGGTTCACAAGCTCTGTGAACAAATGCGTGATGTTGTGATTGTGATTATGATGCTCAGCAGGATGTGTATGTGGAATGTGAATGAGCTTATATGTGACGTTTTGAGCTCCAAAGTTGTTGTGATTGAATGCTATTACTTTGAAAGCATGAATGACATTGCCCAGGTTTTTTATGATTGCATTATTTGCTTGTTTGCATCATATGATCAAGGCCATTTGTTGGTAACCCTTTTGTTAGCCAAATATATGATTTTAACCCAATCAAAAGAGAACACTATGTGTTCTATCCTTTGAACCCATAACCTTGAACAAGATAGAAAACCCTCTTTGAAAAGCTTTACCTTGAGTTAAGTTGAAAACATTTTGTGGTATTGATAAATGTTCAAGTTTGGGGTTGTTGGAAAGTAGAAAGGGAAAATAAAAAAAGCATTGAGATAAAAGTTAAGCATGTGAAAAGCAAAAGAAAAAGAAATGAAAAGCAAAAGAAAAAGAAAAGAAAAGCTCAATGCAAAAGAAAGTTGGGAATAATTAAGAATGGTTGTGTTTAGATGATTCTCTTAACTCAAGGGTTTTGTGACTCAGAAAAACCAATTTTCTTGTTAGCCAGCCACATTATAAGCCATAGAAAAGTCCTTGTGATGATGTTTGCTTGTGAGTATTTTTGATTGTGATTAAATGAAAGGCAAAGTTAATTCATGTGACATTGTGATAGTAGAGTGGATGAGTGAATACCTCTTATACACTTTTGTGTGTGAGTGAAACACTTTACTAGTGAGAAAGATTTCATGAACACATAGGAACATCTATGCTTAGTTGATTGGTCATTCATGAAAATAGCTTTAATTGGATATTATGTGATTGAGTGAACACTAAAGCATATGCACATCTTGATTGAAGTATTTGTGAAGAGCTAATTTGAGTATTTACTTGTCCTGGACAAAGGAATTTTGAATATGGGAACCATTGTATGGATTGGTAGAAAATTGAGTTACATTTTGTTTGCTTGAGGATAAGCAAAGTTCTAAGTTTCGGGTTGTGATAACAGTTGAGGAAATTATCGCAGAAACACACTCTTTCACCCCTTAGAGGAGGATTTTGGATGCTAAGGCTCCTTTCTCACTTTCTAGGGTTCTATCTTTTCACTCTTTCATTGTATTTCATCTAGTTTCACCATGAATATGGTGAACTAAACTTTTATTGTTGTTGGGGAATCAATGTAATCCTTTTGAAACTCTCATGTATGGAATTTGTTCTTCAAAATCTTCTTTAAGATACATGCTTTCTTTCATTAATTGTTAGGATTTTTCCTCTTTGCTCAAAGCATGCATTGTTTAACTCATTCGATGTCATGATCATTGATTTTGTCGATATGGACACATACGGGGAAATCTAGATCTGGGGAATCTCTCCCAATAGTAGTATAAACCTAGACTTAAGACTATGATGGTTGGTTGCCTTTAAGCTTCTGTTCACTATAATGCATGATTAATTGCTAGGGAGACAAGACATTGTAAACTAGTGATTATGATTAGGCTTTCTTCGTCGAGACATCGGGTTTAAGGTAATTTAGAAAATAGCATTAGCAATTAATGAAGAAAGATGAATTCCTGAATACATGAGAGTAGATAAGGATGAAATTGATAAACCCCAACAAGAATATCATCAACTTCATCCATTCACTCTTGTGTTTAGCCTCAATTGATCAAATTGCATTCATGTTTATTTTATTGCCTTTGCATTCAAAAACCCCAAAATTTGTTCTTTAGAGTCTTAATTAGTTGAGTAATCACATAACTGTTTAGTGCCTTGAGTCTCTTGGGAAACGATACTTGGTCTTACCATTTATTATTACTTGATACGATTCGGTACACTTACCGAAGTGTTAACAAGTTTTTGGCGTCGTTGCTAGGGACTCGTGGTATAAATATTCTATTTGTGTGATTCTTAACCGATTAGACTTTTTATCTTTTTATTTTTTTTATCTTTTTATTTTTTTTATCTTTCTATCTTTTTATCTTTTTCTCTTTTATCTTTTTCTCTTTTTATCTTTTTCTCTTTTTTATCTTTTTATCTTTTTATCTTTTTATCTTTTTAGTTTTTTTATCCTTTTATTTTTTTTCTTTTTATCTGTTTATTTTTTTATTCTTATTTTTATCTTTGCATCTTTTTATCTTTTTATTTTTTATTTTTTATTTTTATCTTTCTATCTTTCTGTCTTTCTATCTTTATATCTTTTTATCTTTTTATCTTTTTATCTTTCTATGTCTTCATTTTTTATCTTTTTAATTTTTTATCTTTTTATCTTTCTATCTTTCTATCTTTCTATCTTTTTATCTTTTTATCTTTTTATCTTTTTAGCTTTCTATCTCTTCATCTTTTTATCTTTTTAATTTTTTTTTCTGTTTGTGCTAATTGGGTGCTTCAGTGCAGTGTTCTTTAGTGTTTGTAGGATAAAATTCGAAAGTCTGTACTAGGAGTACAAGATCATCAAGAGAAGAAGGACAAAGAGGGTCGGAGGGTGCGCCTGGGGGCCCATTAAGGGCGCTGAGCGCCATCCTTCAAGTGTCATGTTCACCAAGTTCTGTGCATGAAGTGGTTAAAAATATCAAAGAGAATGAAGTTATTGAGATTGAGGGTCCTTATTCAAGGAGGGTAAAGATGGTGAACAAGAAGATGTTGCAAATAAGTTGGTGTGATGAAAGCAAAAGAAACACCAACATTATAGATGTAGATTGTGCTTAATGGTGTCAGGCTCGTGACGTTAAACAAGCGCTTATTGGGAGGCAACCTAATTTCTGACTCTTTCTTTTGGATTTGAATTTGCTTTGCAGGAATTACAACATCTACCGATGGATGTTGGACAACATCTACTAAGGGATGCTAGGAGGACTCATATGACAGCATCTACTGATGGATGCTGCTGTGATGAGGGTGATGAATGATAGCGTCTACTGATGGATGCTATGTGATTAAGCGTCTACTGATGGATGCTACTGAAGGCGTCTACTGATGGATGCCGATGAAGATGAGAAAGATTAACATTTACTGATGGATGCTGATGAGAAGGATTCACATCTACTAATGGATGCAGAAAGATTCAGATGAGAGAGCATCTACTGATGGATGCTACTGAGAGCACCTACTGATGGATGCTATGCTACTAGACATATATTGATGGATGTTACTGACAGCATCTACTGGTGGATGCTGCTGGATCATGATTTTTATGTTTTTGCTTTATTTTATTTGAATTTGTTTTATTTTTATTTTTGCTTATGTACTTGGTTTAATGAGTTGTGTGCAATGGTTTGGTATGATGTGATAAATTGTTGTTTGTGATGAGTAATACTCTTGTGTTTGCTCTATTGTTCTATGATGCATGTGGAGTTAATGATTGTTGAGGCTTTTTAAGCATAGATGGTGGTTGCTCATAGTATTGTTAAAAACAGATGCATGATTTCAATTGTGATTAATATGCTGGCCAGGATGTTTATCAAATTGTGGAACTTGAGTTAACCTGGGAGAGATTAGGCTCCAGAGTTTTTGATTGATTGAGTGTTATTGCTTTAGAAGCATGATTGATTTTGCCTAATTTTTTATGATTGAACCACTTGCTTGCTTGTTACAAATGATCAAGGCCATGTTTTTCTTCTCCCTTAGAGCCAATGTTTATAGGTGAACCCAATAAAGATCAATGTTTTCTCTAACCTTTGCACCTTGAGCCTAAATTTGAAAAGTGGAAAAACCCTTTTTGAAATCCTTACCTTGAGTTAAGTAGAGTATGTTTTGTGGTAATGGAGAATGGTTCAAGTTTGGGGTGGTGAGAAACCGGAAAGAACTTTGTGAAATTTATCAAAGAGCATTGAGGAAAAGCAAAAAGCAAAAGAAAAAGAAAAGAGAAGAAAAGAAAGAAAAGAAAAGGTTGAGCTCAATGAAAGAAAAGTTGGGACTAAGTTGAAGATTTGGTTTCTCACATAAAAGGAGAAAGAGAGGTTATTGTTAATGTGAATAAATGAATTGTCCACTCTCTTAACTCAAGGAATTTTGTTGTCTAGAAAAACCAATTTTCTTCTTTGCCCAGCCTCAATACAAGCCTTGAAAAGTCCTTGTGATGATAACCTGCTTGTGAGTGTGTTTGATATGTGGTTAAATGAAAGGCAAAGTTGATTCATGTGACATTGTGATGGTAGAGTGTAAGAGTGACACCTCACTATACACCTTTGAGTTTGAGTGAAACACTTTTGAGTGATTGGGTGAAACACTTTTGAGTGCTTGAGTGAAACACTGTCTTTGGTGAGGAATTGTTCCATGCACTTTATGATAACATTCTTGCTTGTTTGTTTATTATTTATGAGGTTTGCATCTGTTGTGTATGTTTTGATTATGTGAGCACCATAGTTGAAGCTTTATTGGGTAAAGCATCATTATATCTTGACTAATCTTTATATGATGAGCAAACATGAGTGATTTACTTGTCCTAGAGGAAAATGCTTTTTGGTGTGCTAGACCATTGTAGTATGATTATTTGGTTTAAGCCAAGTTACATTTTGCTTGAGGACAAGCAAAGTTTCAAGTTTGGGGTTGTGATGACGGTTGAAAAATCATTATTTTTATACTTAATTTTGATATTAAAAACACCGTTTTTGACTTAGAAGCTTGCTTGAACTCATGTTTTTGCCTTAGTTTTGTGAATAAGAGAGTTGAGGTTATACTTGATAATTTTATCACTAAATTCCCTTGATTTTGTAGGCTATTGGAATGATTTGAAAGAAGAGTTAAAGTATCAAATAGTTAGAATGCAGAAAAGTCAACCAGAATGCAGAAAAGTCAACCAGAATGCAGAAAAGTCAACCAGAGTGTAGAAAAGTAGCGCTAAGCGCCAGTTTAGTGTCGCAATTACCGCAAAGCGGCCTTTTTGGGTGTTGAGCGCCAGTTTCGTGGGCTTGGACCTGTTTTCTATTATTTTTTAGTTCTATTTAAGAACTTGCACGTCCTAGGGATTGTATCTTTTGATGGCTTGAGCACAAAAAACAAACTTTTCACCCCTTGGGGGCAAATTTAGGGATGCGAGAGTCTCCTCTTCTCTTTCTAGGGTTTTTCTATCTCTTTCATTCTTTCATTCCATTGTTCATCTAGTTTCTCCATGATAATGGGGAACTAAACCGTATTTGTTGTTGGGAAAGATGTCACCTCTTAAACTCTCATGTATTGAATTGATTCTTATTATAAAATGCTTTACTTCATTAATTGTTAGGGTTTTTCCTCTACACTCTATGGATGCTTTTTTTAACTCATTCAATTGCATGATTATTGGTTTTGTCACTATGGACACATATGAGAAAATCTAGAGCTGGGGAAATTCTCCCAAAAGCAATATTACCTAGACATAGGGATAGGAGGGTCGGTTGCCTTTAAGCTTCTATGCGAATGTAATGCATGATTAATTGCTAGACAAGACATTGTGAACTAGTAATTCGGAGTAGGATTTCTTCACCGAGACATCGGGTTTAAGGTAAATTAGAAAGTGGCATTAACATTAATGAAGAAGATGAATTCATATATGCATGAGAGTAAATTAGGTGAAATCTAAACCCAACAACAATATCATCTACTTCATCCATTAATTCTTGTGTTTAGCCTCAATTGATCCAATTGCATTCATGTTTATTTTATTGCATTTGCATTCAAAACCCCCAAAATTTGTTCTTTAGAGTCTTATTTAGTTGAGTAATCACATAACTGTTTAGTGTCGTGAGTCTCTTGGGAAACAATACTTGGTCTTACCATTTATTATTACATGATACGATTTTGTACACTTGTCGAAGTGTTAACATGGTGCTCTCCTGTGTGCCCTGGGCTGCTGTGGTGATGGTTGATAACAGTTGAAAAACTGTTATTTTCATGCTTAAAATTGATACTAAAAGCAACCTTTAACACTTAGAAACTAGCTTGAAATCATACTTTTGTTTATATTTTTGGAAATAAGAGAGCTGGACAGGTTTATGCTTGATTTCAGTGTTTTATGCAGGTTTTAAGGTGAATTTGATGAAAGAAGTGAAGAAGGATAGAGATGGAATCAGAAAAGAACTCAAAAAGTGCAAAAGAAGAGAAGCCGCAAGTACCGCTCAACGCCAGTTTACCGCTGAGCGGCACTAAAGAACACTCGTTGGCTCCGCTGAGGGGTGAAAATGCAACTGAGGGGAAGAATCCAACACACGCACTTACCGCTGAGCGGTGGTATTTTGGGCTTAGGCCCACTTTTCTGTAATATTTCGAATAGTATATAAGATTTAGGACTTCCTAGGGTTTGTATCTTTGGAAGAGTACGAAGCAAACACTCACCTTTCCACCCCTTGGAGGAAGATCTAGGATGCTAAGGCTACCTACTCAACTTTCTAGGGTTCTATCTTTCACTCTTTCATTGTATTTCATCTAGTTTCACCATGAATATGGTGAACTAAACTCTTCTTGTTGTTGGGGAATCAATGTAATCTTTTGAAGCTCTCATATATGGAATTTGTGTTTAAACATCATATTTATGATACATGCTTTCTTTCATCATTAGTTAGGGTTTTTCCTCTTTGCTCAAAGCATGCATTGTTTAACTCATTTGATGTCATGATCATTGATTTTGTCGATATGAACACATACGGGGAAATTTAGATCCGGGGAAATTCTCCCAATAGCATATTGCCTTGACATAGGGATATGAGGGTTGGTTGTCTTTAAGCTTCTGTGCTTTAGAATTAATTATTAGGGATGCTAGGAATTGTATGAACTCGTAATTAAGGATAGACTTTCTTCGCAAGGTAATTTAGAGAGTGGCATTAACATTGATGAAAAGAATGATGAATTCCTAAAATATATGAGAGTGGATAAGATGAAATTGATTACCCCAACAACATACTCATCCATCTAATTCGTTCAAGTGTTTGTGTTCCTCTTTTCCATTGATCAAAACTCATGCATACATGTTTACTTATTGTCTTTTGCATTCGAAACCTCAAGAATTTGTTCACAAGTATTAAATAATCAAGAAATCATATAACTAACTAGGCCGTGAGTCCTTTGGGAGAACGATACTTGGTCTTACCGAGTTTATTACTTGATACGATTCGGTCACACTTGCCGAGGGTTAAACAAGTTTTTGGCGCCGTTTTTCGGTGTTCATAAATTTGTTATCAAGTTTTTGATCAGTAGGTGTCAACCAACCCTCATATCCATAACTTGGTAATTTAGAGAGCGGCAAAAACCTGTCCAACTCTCTTATTTCCAAAAATATAAACAAAAGCATGATTTCAAGCTAGCTTCTAAGTGTTAAAGGTTGCTTTTAGTATCAATTTTAAGCATGAAAATAACAGTTTTTCAACTGTTATCACAACCCCAAACTTATAACTTTGCTTGTCCTCAAGCAAACAAGATGTAACTCAATCTTCTACCAATCAATACAATGGTTCACTTCATTCAAAAATCTTCTTTTCAAGATAAGTAAGTACTCAATTAAGCTCATGAGAAAGACTTCAATCAAGACATGCACATGCTTTAGTGTTCACATAATCACCTAATATCCAACAAATGCTACTTTTTATGAATGATCAATCAACTAAGCATGTATGTTCATGTGCTCATGGAATCTTTCCTCACTAGATAAAGTGTTTCACTCAAACACAAGTGTATAAGAGGTAATCACTCATTCACTCCACTATCACAATGTCACATGAATTGACTTTGCCTTTCATTTAACCACAATCAAATACATTCACAAGCATGCATCATCACAAGGACTTTTCAATGGCTTATAATGTGCCTGGGCTAACAAGAAAATTGTTCTAGATCACAAAACCCTTGAGTTAAGAGAATCATATAAACACAATCATTCTTACATATTCCCAACTTTTCTTTGCATTGAGCTTTGCTTTTTTTCTTCTCTTTTCTTTCTCTTTTTTCTTTTTCTTTTCACATTCTTAGTTCTTAGCTCTTAGCTCAATGCTTTCAATTTCCCTTTCATAACTTCCCAACAACCCCAAACTTGAACATTTATCAATACCATAAAATATTTTCTACTTTACTCAAGGTAAAGCTTTTCACAAAGGGTTTTCAAATTATGTTCAAGGCTAAAGGTTCAAAGGATAGAACACATAGTGCTCTCTTTTGTGGGCTAAAATCATGTATTTCGCTAATAAAAAGGGTTACCAACAAATGGCCTTGATCATATGATGCAAACAAGCAATTGATTCAATCACAGAAAACCTGGGCAAAATCATTCATGCTTTCAAAGTAATAGCATTCATTCACAAAAACTCTGTAGCTCAAAACCTCACAAATAGGCTCATTCTCATTCCACATACACATCCTGCTTAGCATCATAATCATAATCATAACATCATGCATTTGTTCACAAGGCTTGTGAACCACCTGTATAAGCATATAATGTGCACATCTCAACATCAATCAATATCAAAGCATCATCAGGCATTACTTATCAAACAATAATCATAAGCAAACCATCATAACAGACAAAGATTCCAATTGAGTACATCAAACCCTATTCTAAAAACAGAAGCAAATAAGTTCATAACAAAACAGAAGATAAAACAAATCCTGCTCTAGTGCTGATAGCATCCATCAGTAAATGTTATCTCAGTTCCTCATCAGTCTGTGCGGTCATCTGTATCCTCCTCCTCTTCCTCATCTTCAACATCCTCAAATGCGTCATCCTCAGCATCATCAGCATCATCAGCATCATCTTCATCCATGGATGAAGCTTCAGCTGCTCTAGCTCTGTCGCCTTGGGCCTGCTCCTCTGGCCAAGCTACCACATTATGGAACTCATCCATAGTCCACCTGTGTGCTGGAGGTGTATCATACATTCCAACAATCATCTCAGCTGTGGCCACCTGCCCTCTGTGGATAGACTGTAGCTGTGCACCTATAAGAGACATATACATGTCCCTCATTTGGAAAGGCTCTGCTTCATGTGTCTCTGCAAATGCCTGACTCTGTGCTTGTCCTCTTTCTCTGCGAGTACGACGTGGTGGAACTGGCTGAGCTGCCTCCTCACCTCCACAGTATTGTCTGTAATAGGCCTCATCAATTGCTTTCCTTGGCCTCTCAAATGGTGGAGCAGAAGTATCTACCCCAGCTATCTTGCACAGGTGTGTGATCAAAGAAGGATGTCCTAAGGGTGCTTTGCTGTTTGTTGTGTTAGCACACACCCTTATCTCATTAGCTATTACCTGTCCAATATTGACATTCAAGTTCCTGATCGCACAGTAAAGGAGGAGTGCCCTGCTAAGAGTGATGTCTGAAACATGAGAACATGGCTGAATGTTGGCATGAGAAAATGCCATCCAATACTTTGCAAAAGGATTCAAGTCAGTCCTCCTAATGTTCACCACAGAACCAGTTCTGTTCCTCTGAAAATATCCTCCAGGTACACACAGAACACTCTCCACATCATCAAAATCAATGCCTTCTTCCATACATAGAGCAAACTGGCACTGCTCACCGGCCCATACAGTACCCAAGAAGCTGTTGATAGAGTCAGGATCATACCTAATAGCGTGGCCTCTGACATAGCCTAGGTAATCCTCAGCCGGATAATCATCAATCTTCCTTGCATTGGTGTAAAATTCTTTCACCACAGCTATATTGGCTAGTGCAGGGTATGGGGCTAGCTTCCCCCAATTCCTTCCCAGCAGTTGCTCTCAAACTGAGGAGCAAAGTTAGGTATCATTCCAACTTTCCTCTCCATAAGGAGCCTCCTATCTTGGACCACCTTAAAATGCTTCTCATGTTTGCGAGATAGGAACCTACTAGAGTGGGGTTGTTCTGGTTCCTTTTCTTTCCTTTTGGATGCCATGGTCTTCACTCTTTTGCCTGAACAGGATGTCATTCCTACATCAAACACAGATTACAAAACCACAAGACATATTGTTAATCATTAGTAAACCAAAAACAACACCCTAATTCCATGCTAAACCACTGTTGAGGGTCAAAATCACCCCTCAGCGCCACCAGTGCATCAATCCAGTACAGAATTCAGCCAAAAATCACAGTCAGTCAGAGTGCTGCTCAGCGGCAATTTACCCCTGAGCGATGATTATGCAGATTTTTGAAAAAACTCTTTTGAACTTTCCTAAGTCCACCCACATACAATTTTCATGCTTCTAGATCAAAATCAATCAGTTCAATCGGTTCAAACATCAATTAATTCATCAAATCATGCATAGGAATCAAAACCCCTAAAAATTCATGCTTCAACAATCAAGTTCATGCTCAAGAACCCTAGAATGCAAAATGCTTGACTTACTTGGGTGGAGATGCTAGATGAGTAGAGAATGCTTTCAAACTGTGAAGACCAATGATGCTCTCTCCCAACCCCAAACTTAGACAAAAAACTAGTTATAAAGTGAGTGGAAGAGAGATTTTCACAAGAGGAATGAAGGGAAAAATGTAGAGAACCTTTAGAAAAGTGTTTAGGAGTATGTGTGTGCAGAGAAGAATCTGAAAATAGAGGCCAAGGTGCGACTTAGGGTATACAAATGCCCCAATGGGCTCGGGTTCCGCTAAAGGGCAACCTAAGCCCATTCTGCGACACCACCGCTCAGCGGCACTTTCGTGTTGTGCTTTTCTTCTTCCTAGCTTAACCTAGGTGCCTTCTACTCATGCCCCTCACTTGCTCCCTGCAATTAAATTCTCAGATCACTCATGCATCCAATTCACTATCATGCAACTAAAGCAGAACCAATAACAAAATACAATCAATCAACTGGGTTGCCTCTCAGGTAGCGCTTGTTTAACGTCACGAGCCTGACCCAAACATCCACCAACACCCATCAGTAGGTGTCAACCTAGTATCTTTCAGTAGATACTTAACCACCTAGCATCCTTCAGTAGATGCTATACCCAGAAATTTACAGAAATAATGTCCAAGTTTATAAAAATTTACAAAACCAAAATAAAATCAAAAGAAAAATTGTCCTCAAATCACTAGAATGCCTTCCAGCAAGCGCTCTTTTAACGTCACTAGCTTGACCCAATAAAGCTTATGTTCCATCTTCATGGTTGATGTTCATATCACACCAACTCATCAACTACTTCCAATCCACTTTTCTGACTCTTCTGGAATGTGGAGACTCTATCTCTATCACCTCATTTTCTTTGTAGTCTTTCACAACCCACAACTTGTTTTTGAATTTCACAGGTTTACCAAGTTGGAGTCGTTCTTGCATCCAGTCATTATGGACCTTTCTTCCTTTCCCAATCTTTTCTTCTTCCTGTACCTGAAACAAAAAACAATGTTTACCTTTGACTTTTGGCTTTTCATCTATAGGGCTAGTCATGAGTACATCTTGATATGTAGCTTTATGACTAGCTTCTTCGTCCTGCATTTGCCTCTCTTCTTTGAAAACATCCACAACAACTCTTTCTTCTTGGTCTTGGAACACCACTATACCTTCATCCACATCAATGATGGCTTTGGCCGTTTTCATAAACGGTCTTCCGAGAATAATGGGTATCCTCTCATCCTCCATCTCCATCACCACAAAGTCCACCAAGAACTGTAGTTTGCCTACACAAACTATAGCATCCTCTGCTATACTGAGAGGGTCGCACCTCACACAAAATTTGATTGCAAAAATTAATGCAGTATAATAACTAGGAAGTGACTCCTAGGTCGTCTCTCAAGGACCAAATGTGGTTCGAGTCTTAGATCTAACACGTAATGGGGGGGTTTTGAAAGTGTTTTTATGATTGTAAATGAACTAAATTGAAACCGAAAATTAAACACAATCAAACATAATTGAAAGCATTAAAGTTCATGAAAACATTAAGGTAAACAATGCAATAGATGAATATCCAAAGCAATTAAGGCTACTAAAATGCAACGCTTGAGCTAAAAGTGAAATTGCGTTTTAACTGGAAATTGTAAAACAAAATCACAAAATCACCACTGGTTCAACCATAAGGAAAATATAAAAATAAAAACCCATTGGAGCTTTTTTCCTCCCTGGACAACCGCGCACCTTCATTCAACTAATCACCGCTTCACTTCAAAGACAAAAATCACCGTGCATACACGCTGCTCCAAGCTGGACATGCTGCGACCATTATCCCATCATTAATCACCATCCTATTCTCTAAAAACATCAAAATATTCTTGCCTGGAAAAAGCAAACCGAGACTTCCTGGAGTATTAAAAAAAACGAGAGCTTTCCTTTATGAATAACCGTGCATAAAAAAAATGTTCTTCCTCCATTCTCAGTGACCAAGTGTTAAAATGGAAAAAAAATGTGTGCTGGAATAAATAAAACTTCAATGCAAAGTGTTAAATCCTCTTTCATTCAATGAGAAACCAGCGTAAAAAAAAGTCTCCAAACTCTCCCAGAAACATTCAAAAGCCAAGAGCAGAATGAGAAAGTCTTTCCGTGAGGGGTGGCGACTGGCTCCCGCTCCAGGCCGAGACACCTCCTTCCAGCTCCCTACTTCCTCCCAAGCAAAGTGTTTTTAATCCCCCCGTAACCCTCCATCTCTGTGGCTGTGTGTAGGCTGGATGTTGGACCAGGCCCTCTGCCCATTTCTCTCCCAGCACCTCCTCAATTCCAAGATGCTGGACGTTCCCTTTGTTGCTTGTCGCACCGTGCTTCTCGGATGCACCCCCCAATTTCGCTGGACCATGGAGGCTATGTGCGTGTGAAGTGCTGCCGTGTTGTGCTTCCAAGTGGGCCGAATCTCTCCAAGCACACACCTCCCAGACGCTGCTGCACTTCCTGGACGCGTGTGTGGCTGCTTCTTTCTTCAAAGCCAGCTGGAAGCTCCCGTGTGCACCCCTTGGACGCGAGGTTTGCTGGATCGTGGAAGAAGGTGTGGGCCGTGTTGCTTCATTCTTTCTTTCTCTTCCGTGGCAGCTCGAGGCCCCTCCATGTGTTGGACCTGCTTGCTTCACTGGGCCGTGAGCTTCCTTTCTCCAGCTCTTTCTCCTTTACTCCATGTAACATCGCTTTCCCAAAATGAAAGCAGCACGTGCACTTTTGCATTCCAGCCAAAATGCTTTTTAAAGCTTCTCTATGTGGACGTGGCACGAACATTGCTGGACGGTGGATGCTGCTGGAACGTGGTAGAAGGCTGAGGAGCGTGACGTGCAGCCGTGGGCTTCACTTCTTGCTGTGTGTTACCCCATTTTCTCCAACACTGTGCACTCCTTTCTTCATTGAACGTCTTGACCCATGAATCCAAGTGAAGCCTCCTTCCCGACCACTCTTTTTCTTATCGTCACACCACTTCAATGCTAGCTGGACGGTGATGCTTGCTCAAGGGTCGTTTACTGCTGTGTTGTGCACCTCCCTTCCAGCCACGTGCTCTTCTAATTGAATCCAGCGTGGACGCTGTTTCTACTGGACCGTGAGCGTGGGCTTCCCTCAACTCCATGCTTGCTGGACGTGCACGCCTCATATGCTTCCAGCCGTGACACCACTTCAGCGCTTGTGCATCTATTTTCTTATAAAATGAATCTGCCCTCCTCATTCCAGCGCCACTCCAATTAATTTCCATGGGCTGGGTGTGTTGTTGCCTTTTTCTTTGTGCACACCTCCTTTTCCATTTGAAGCACCCCAAAAATGAAATTCACACCTCCTCTCATTTTAGTTTAAACAAAATTGATGTCACATCTTCTTTTGACCTCTAAAATGTCCCAAATATTATCCAACAATTTTCCTATAATTAATAATAAAAATAATTAGCTCAAATAATTCAAATTAATTAAAATAAGAGTTTTTGGTCAAATTAAGCACAATTAGCAAAAACGGAAAAATATCGGACATTTAAGCACAATTCCCTGATTAATTCTACCACACTAAACTAAGTGAAGTGAATAAAATATTGACTCATCATATACCATAGGGATTCTTTGAGGATCCATCTGCCATTAATAAATTCATCTTTATAGGCTTCACATCAAGATCACCAATCTGCTCAAGTAAGGAATAAGGCATCAAGTTAACACTTGATCCTAAATCAAGTAAAGCCTTCTTTATTCTTTTCTTCCCTATAGCGCATGGAATGGAGAAACCTCCTGGATCTTTCGCTTTTGGAGGGAATGGCTTCTTTTTAACAGCTTTATACTCCTTTGTCTCATAATCTCTACGTCTTTTCTTTGTAGAGACTTCTTCCTCAGGCTTTGTATAAACTGCAATGTGCTGTAATATCTCCTTCCAAGGTACATCATTATCCAACATCTTGAATATTTCTGTAAAATCAAATTGTTTCTCATGATCTATTGGAAAAGGAAAAATTTCTTCACTCTTTATCTCTCTTATCTCTTCTTTCTTTTTCCTCTCTTCTTTTTCTTTCTCTCTCTTTTTTCTCTCTTCTTTTTCTTTCTCACTTTTTTCTCTCTCTTCTTTTTCTTTCTTACTTTCTAACTCAACTGTTTCAACATTTAAACTCACTAACACCTTACATTCTTCCCTGGGTTAACCTCAGTATTAGCCCCAAAATTTTTGTCAGGCCTTTCTGCCAACTGCTTAGTAATTTGACCCATTTGCATCTCCAAGTTCTTAATAGCAGCTTCAGTGCTCTTTTGAGTGGATGCAGTTGTCTGTATGAATTGCTGAAGAGTTTCTTCCGTCCTTAGTGATCTTTCATTAAGTGTAGCTATTTGTTGCCATAAGGTTGGTTGTTGTTGTTGCTTGTTAAACTGCCTTGATTGTCCAGCTTTCCCACTTATTCCTTGACCAATACTTGGGTGTGGTTTCCACCCTTGATTGAAATTCCCCTGACGGTATGGAAATTGATTGGCCATGAAGTTAACATCCTCTAAAGCTTCCACTGGAAAAGCGCATTAACCATTGATATGGTCACCCCCACATAATTCACACATATGTGGTTGAACCTGTGCAATAGTCTTTAACTCTTTTGGCAGTTGTGCAAGTGTCTTTGCAAGATTCTCCAATTGTTGAGTTAGTATCAAATTTATGAACACCGAAAAACGGCGCCAAAAACTTGATAACAAATTTACGAACACCGAAAAACGGCGCCAAAAACTTGTTTAACCCTCGGCAAGTGTGACCGAATCGTATCAAGTAATAAACTCGGTAAGACCAAGTATCGTTCTCCCAAAGGACTCACGGCCTAGTTAGTTATATGATTTCTTGATTATTTAAGACTTGTGAACCAATTCTTGAGGTTTCAAATGAAAAAGACAATAAGTAAACATGTATGCATGAGTTTTGATCAATGGAAAAGAGGAACACAAACACTTGAATGAATTAGATGGATGAGTATGTTGTTGGGGTAATCAATTTCATCTTATCCACTCTCATATATTTTAGGAATTCATCATTCTTTTCATCAATGTTAATGTCACTCTCTAAATTTCCTTGCGAAGAAAGCCTATCCTTAATTACGAGTTCATACAATTCCTAGCATCCCTAATAATTAATTCTGAAGCACAGAAGCTTGAAGACAGCCAACCCTCGTATCCCTATGTCTAGGCAATATGCTATTGGGAGAATTTCCCCGGATCTAGATTTCGCTGTATGTGTCCATATCGACAAAATCAATGATCATGACATCGAATGAGTTAAACAATCCATGCTTTGAGCAAAGAGGAAAAACTCTAACTAATGATGAAAGAAAGCATGTATCATAAATATGATGTTTCAACACAAATTCCATATATGAGAGCTTCAAAAGATTACATTGATTCCCCAACAACAAGAAGAGTTTAGTTCACCATATTCATGGTGAAACTAGATGAAATACAATGAAAGAGTGAAAGATAGAACCCTAGAAAGTTGAGTAGGTAGCCTTAGCATCCAAGATCTTCCTCCAAGGGGTGGAAAGGTGAGTGTTTGCTTCGTACTCTGCCAAAGATACAAACCCTAGGAAGTCCTAAAGCTTATATACTATTCGAAATATTACAGAAAAGTGGGCCTAAGCCCAAAATACCACCGCTCAGCGGTAAACTGCCGCTCAGCGGTAAGTGCGTGTGTTGGATTCTTCCCCTTAGCTGCACTTTCACCCCTTAACGGAGCCAACGGGTGTTCTTTAGTGCCGCTCAGCGGTAAACTGGCGCTGAGCGGTACTTGCGACTTCTCTTCTTTTGCACTTTTTGAGTTCTTTTCTGATTCCATCTCTATCCTTCTTCACTTCTTTCATCAAATTCACCTAAAAACCTGCATAAAACACTGAAATCAAGCATAAACCTATCCAGCTCTCTTATTTCCAAAAATATAAACAAAAGTATGATTTCAAGCTAGTTTCTAAGTGTTAAAGGTTGCTTTTAGTATCAATTTTAAGCATGAAAATAACAGTTTTTCAACTGTTATCAGTGGTGCTGGGTGATCTGGCTCATCCACTGCACAGTAGTGAGTAAAGTAAGCTTCGTCCAGCTCCTTCCTTGGACGCTCTAGTGGGGGCCTAGACACATCAATACCTGCGACCTCACAAAGATGGGTGATCAAAGATGGGTGTCCCAGGGGTGCCTTGCTGCTTAGACCACGGGTACAACTCTGAATCTCATCAGCTATAACCTACCCAATATTAATGTTTAGGCCCTTGAGAACACATTAGAGGAAGATGGACCTCTGGATACTGATGTCCGAAACATGGGAGCAAGGTTGTATGTTGGCATGAGAGAATGCCATCCGATACTTTGCCAGAGGAGTCAGATGGGGTCTAGTGATGTGAATGGGTGCCCCAAACCTGTTCCTCTGAAAGTGCCCTCCAGGCACACATAAGGTCTGCTCACATCCTCATAATCCACTCCTTCCAGCATGGATGTGGAAAACTGACACTACTCTCCCTCCTAATCTATACCAAGAAAGCAGTTAATAGTGTCAGCATCAAAGGCAATCCTCCTACCTCTTACATAGCTAAAGTACGTCTCATCTTCTCCCCCCAATGCTTTTTCATTTGTGTAAACTCTTTGATGATGTCAACATTGGCAGGAGAGGGATAGGTTGCCAGGTGGCCCCAATCTCTGTTATTCAGCCCCCTTTCAAATTGAGGAGCTAGGGATGGTAGGTTGGCCACCTTTCTTTCCATAAGCAGTCTCCTTCCTTCCACAGCTTGGAAGTATCTCTCTTGAGCAGGAGTTCTAAACTTGTTTGAGTAGAACTGCTCCTTCTCCTTCCTCTTAGTTCCCTTGTCTTTGGTTGGAGACGGATAAATTGGTGGACAAAGCTCAAACAAATGATATAAATCTGCACTTCAAACAGCCACACACACCAAAACCCCAAACTTGAATGATGGAATTGTGCAAAAATGGTGAGAAATAGGGTTTTTGGTGGAGGAATGAGGGGAAAAGTGATTAAAGCACTTAGGTGAAGTGTTTAGGGAGGCTAGAGTGGAGGAAATCTAAGAGAGAAGGCTTGAGCGAACCCTAGGGCGTGAAAAGAAGAAGTGGGCTGAAATCCCGCTTCAACCCCAATTAAAAAAACCATTCTGCAGTCGCGCCGCTCGTTCACCCCTCAGGGGGCGCTCAAGTGTCGAGCGACACTTTCTACCTTAGTGTTTTTTGGCCTATTTTGGGTACCCCTGGTCTTGGGTTCTCAGATTCAACTTAGAATTTTCCAATTTCTTTTCCCTAGCCCTCTCAACATCACTCAAATCAAACAATTAATCTCTCTTCACCCCTCAAACATTCAGTTATTACAGACTAAGCACACTGGAATAAAACAAACACAAAACAAACAAAAATAAAATTAAAAGCCCAAACTAAAGAACAGTAAAATAAAAGTTTTTAAAACACTGAGTTGCCTCCCAGTAAGCGCTTCTTTAACGTCACTAGCTTGACCCAATAGGCTCATGTCACATATTTGATCTTGGTGTTGTCTTTTCCTTCTCTACACCAACAATTCTTCAATAACTTCCTGTTCACCTTTTTGTTTCTCCAGGAAATTGGAGATTCAATCTCTATTAGTCCATCAGTCCTGAGTTTTTTCACAATCCACAGCTTTTTGTTGAATCTCACTAGAATGCCTGGTCTAAGTTCTTCATAATTCTCCAATGAGTCTTGATGAACACTTTTTCCTTTGTTGTCTTTTTCTTCTTCCTTTACCTGTGATAAAAACACTTTTTACCTTTCTTCCTTTTGTTGTCTCTAGTGCATCTCCACATGCAACTTTGAGACTAGTCTTCTTCACTAGGATTTGTTGCTCAGCATTGAAGACATTGAAAGTCAGCTCCTCTTCTTGGTCTTTAAGTGCAATAGTTTCATCATCAACATTGATGATCACCTTGGCCGTTTTCATGAATGGCCTTCAAAGAATTATAAGGATCTCCAAATCTTCCTCCATCTCCATCACTACAAAGTCCACTAGGAATCTGAGATTGTCAGTTTGTACCATCACATCCTCCACCACACCATAGGGCTTTTTGGTGGATCCATCCGCCATAAACAGAGTCGTCTTTGCAGGCTGGACTTCAAGACCACCAATCTTTTCAAGAACATATAAGGCCATCAAATTGATACTGGACCCTAAATCAATTAAGGCTTTCCCTATTTTAGGGCTCCTGATAGTGCAAGGAATGGTGAAACTTCCTAGGTCTTTAACCTTAGGAGGAGGTGCCTTCTACAAGATCACATTGCACTCTCCCTATACCTCAATTGTTTCCTCCTCTATATATTTATTTCTTTTGAGGATTTTCTTCAAAAACTTAGCATATTCAGGAATCTGTTGCAATGCCTCAGTCACAGGAATTTTAATCCCTAATTTTCTGAAAATTTCTTCAAAACACCCTAATTGCATCTCTTTTTCTTTTCTTGAACATTCTTTAGGGTGATGAAGAATTTTCTCAAATTTTTTCTTTTTTCTCTCACTCTCTTCTTTTTCTTTTTCTCTTCTGTTTCTTCTCTCTCTTTTAACTCAACTTTTGCTTTTCTCTCTATCTCTTTCTCTTTTTCCATCTCATTTTCTATGCTCACAATAACCTTGCATTCTTCCTTGGGGTTAACTTCAGTATTAGCCCTAAAACTATTGGTAGGTATCTCTTCCAACTTCTTGGCTATTTGACCAACCTGCATCTCCAGATTCCTTATAGTAGCTTTAGTGCTTTTCTGGGTGGAAAGAGTTGCCTACATGAACTGTTGGAGAGTCTCCTCAAGCTTTGTAGTTTTGTCAGCTAGAGAGGGTTGTTGTTGCCACTATTGTTGTTGTTGTTGTGGTGGTCTATTGAATTGTCCACCAGTTTGCCCAAACTGACTTTGTCCCATGCTAGGATGAGATTTCCACCCTTGATTGTAATTGTTGGGACGAAACTGGTTGCCCATGTAACTAACTTCTTCATTGAGATTCTCAGGCACAACACATTGACCATTAATATGATTACCACCACATAGTTCACAAAGTTGTTGTTGAACCTGTAACACATTATGGCACTCCTTTGGAGGTTGAGAAATCATCTTTGTTAAGACTTCTAGCTGTTGAGTTATAATCTTATTTTGAGCAAGCAAGGCATCATAAGACTATAACTATAGAACTCCCTTAGATTGTGATGGAGCTCCTCTTTCACTGTGCATCTCATTGTCATTGGTAGCCATGTTGTCAATTAATTCATAGGCTTCCTCTGGAGTCTTGCATTTGATATTGCCCCCAACTGAGGCATCAAACATCAATTTGGTTTGTGAACCAAGACCTCCAAGGAAAAGAATGATTATTGGTGCTTCATCAAAACCATGAGTAGGTGTCTTTCTCAGCAAGCTCTTGTATCTATCCCATGCTTGCCCTAATGTCTCCTCCATGCCTTGTCTGAAAGAAGAGATTTCTTGCTTCCCTTTGTTGATCTCTGACTGTGGAAAGTATTTGTTCAAGAACTTTGCAACCACATCTTCCCACTTAGTCAAGCTATTTTCAAGAAAATAGTTCAACCACAGTTTAGCACTGCCTCCTAGTGAGAAAGGAAACAAGCTCAATTAAAACAAGGAGAATTAGTCATAAAACCATCAAATTCAGCCTCAACTCTCTTATTCACACAACTAACGCAAAAACATGATTTCAAGCAAGTTTCTAAGCAGAAAAAGGGTCAAAATTAGTGTCATAGATAACGGTATTTTCAACCATTATCATAGACCTGCAACTCACATTTACAAAAGCTAGGAATCATTTAATTATATTTTGAAGATTTAAGATAATAAACAGAAGAATATAATATACCGCTGGTGGGCTAAACTATGGCATCATCATAGCCTTAGGCCAAGCTATAAATGTGCCTAAGGCCTCCCCCACGAATTGGATTTCAGATGTAGGCACTGGCACTCGAGCCTAGGGGTCTCTCGGATCATCAATCATTACCCGCGCGTGAGTGGGCAATAAAGGAGCACCATGAATGGTCTGGCCTCCTGCAATCTGTCGTCCCACGGCCACTACACGCGGAGGATCCTCATCAACCAAAAAATCATACTGAATATTGTAATCAATACGATCTACAGTAGAGCCATGACCTTTGGTGCTCACACGAGGTGCAGTAGGATCATCTGTAGGGGCATCCTCGTGCTGTGATTGTTGTTGTTGCTCTTGTTGTTCTTGTTGTTGCTATTGTTGTTGCTGTTGTTGTTGCTGTTGTTGGGTGATCATCGCAAGTTTTTCTTTGAGCATTCTTAAGCGTTCACCCATGCTTTCCTCTAATTCGACTTGCACCTGGTGCCTGATGCTACTAACCATTTCCTGAGTCATGACTTATGTGTTTCTTGGTTTAGGGCCAAAGTAGTCCCTCAATCCAGTAGCTCCTCCAACACCACGCAAATGACCTGGACGGTCTAGCCGACCTATGGCTGCTACTAGGAGGTCTTCCCTACCTTGTGCCACAAATGTGCCTTGACTTTGTTGGTTAACCAAGTCATCCTGCATATCATAATGAAGTTAAACACATTAAAAAGTTTGTTACATAATCTTTTTATGAACTATGGTAATTAGTTAAAAGTTTCCACTTACAATTCTCTGGGATATCTCCTGATCAGACTGGGATGTAAACTGGCCATTGGACTTTGTCCGTGCAGCCTTCCACAATTCATGTCTAGCTGGTGGAGGTGCTAGATTAGGTGACTCAAGACCTAACTCCTCAGCACAATGTTTTCTCATCTTTTTCTCTAATAATGCATCACCACAACGTGATAGTAATTGTGGTGTATCATTAAGCTTCTGCCTCTACTGGGCGACTATCCTTTTCACCTATGAAAAAATGAAAATCATTAAGCATAAATCACAAATTAACATCTTGTGTGTGACTAGAGCAAAATATTAAAAAACATACCTGCCACTCAGGAGTGGTCTAGATTCTTTAAATTGCACCCACTCCTCCTTAGTTATTATATATTTTTTACAAGGAGTGTTGTTCTGTTTAGAGCCAAAGACGTATTGACGTGTAATTCTCGTCTTCAAGTCCCTCCACCGGACTGTAATGTGGGATAAAATCTTCTTCTTTATCCTATCATCATTAGGGATATCCCAATTTTCCTGTTAAAAACAAAATTAATGGTAAAGCATGATCAACAAAAATAAGTCAATGATGGAAGTAAAACATCTTAAACATACCAAAATATCCTGCCATAGTAGATTTTTGTCAACCTGAAGGTGTGTAATTTCGCCTCTTTCTATCCAAAGATCTGAACCCTAGAACGTTCAAAACCTTAAATAGTTTCTTAAAAATACAAAAAAATAGCCCGAGCTCATGTCGTCAGCGCTCAACGCCACAAAATGGTGCTCAGCGGTAGCTGCGACACTCTTTTGACCCTCAGCGGTGGCGCCCAAGCGTGAAACAGTGCTGTCAAAATCAAATTGGGGCTCAGCGGTGCCGCCCAAGCGTGAAACAGTGCTCTCAGAACTAAGTTGGCGCTCAGCGGTGCCGCCCAAGCGTGAAACAGTGGTTCTTTTATGTGCCACTTTCCAGCCTTTCATGACTCCAGCTTCTTGCTACTTCAACTTCTTCATCCAATTCATCTTAATTCCTGTCAAAACAAGGAAAAACAAGCATAAAACCCATCCAACTCTCTTATTCTCACAACTTAATCAAAAGCATGATTTCAAGCTAGTTTCAAAGTCATAAAGGGTGTTTTTCATATCAAAATTAAGTATAAAAATAACAGTTTTTCAATCGTTATCAATTATCTTAATATAAAGTAAACATGATTTTAGTTTCCAAATTAAAAAAAAATCTAGAAAATTATTTCAGTTTCTCCCATTTTACAACTTTAAATAAGAGAAACTAAAATACACTAGTGCAGAAAAGGCTTTTGACGTTTGTTATTGTGGGCTTTTGACGTCTGATCCCGACCCGATGTCTATACGGGTGACGTTAATGGGACGTCGGACCCATAGTCAGACGTCTATATAGAAGTCTGATTGTACAGGTCAGACGTCTAGACGTCTGACCGCGCAGATCAGACATCTAAGACCCTAGAACGTGCTCAGCCTCTGTAATCCATTGGACGTTTGTGCATACACTGACAGACTTCTATAGACGTCGGACTGTACACTAACAGACATCTATTAGGTGTTTTCTTTTTAAAAAATTAATTTATTTTTGCAATAAAACCACACCTGAAAAACAAAAATGTGTCCCAGCACAGTATAATAATATATATATATGCATTTCAAGTTAACAAAGTACTAAAAAACAATCCAAAACCTAAACTATCAAAAGTTAAAATTAAACTAAATGTAAATGTTCAACAACAATAATAAATCTTCCTAGGTCCATCTTTGCAAAAGATAAGTTATCCACTCCTGTCTTATCTTCTTAATTGCGTCCTCTGGTATAGGAGATGTACTCTTGAAGCGCTGTAAAATGAAGAAAGATTCATTATGTTTTCATATGTTGAAAGATGAATTTGATTTGTAATGTATTGAAGGTAAGCATCATTACCTCATTCCAATGCTCAAATGATGGTCTTAATCCAATACATGACATAGTAGCCACATTCCCATGAATCTATTTGCTTGTTACACTAAAATGACAAATTAAATAGTCAAGCATTTAGATAATTAATTAACATGGAAAATGAATTAGAACTATAAATGACTTACAACCTTTGGATACAGGATTTGAACTAGTTGACTTCGAGATTTACCCATAACTCTATTTACATTGAAAACACAATGTAATATTAATATAACTATATTTATCATAAAAATTGAAGGTCAACACAAATTTGAAACATAAAAAGAGAAACACTTATCCTTGAAGCATGTTTCTCGAGTCAGTTTTCATCTTCTTATGCAGCGAACAAAACCATATATTTTGACATTGTCTGGGAATGATGACCATTAACTGTTAGTGAGACCTATTATGAATCATAAATAGTTAGTAAACTAATTAAGTAGACTTTAATGAACTTTTACATAGAACAACACATACCCATCAATGTATGGCACAAGGTATACGTCTCTATTTGACTTAGCCCTCCATGTCTGCAAATAATTTTGTTTGGTCTCAATTGTGTTACTAGAAGGATGGATGGCCTGAGGTTCAACAAATTCGTACATGGAAGACCGACTTTTGTCCAGAATGACCATGTTCATGTACCTAAAATAACAAAGTTAAGTTGTTAGAAACTAAGAATCTAAATAAAACTAATATGGAAGACAAAATTAACTATCTTACATGCACCATAGTTGAAGGATAGAAATATTCAACATCCTGTCTCCCCCAATGATCTCTAGTGCATCATTGAATGTAATATATACTGGCACATGGGGGTTGATAACTGTTGAAAATACGGTTATCTGTGATATAATTTTGATACTAAATGCACCCTTTTTGACTTAGAAGCTTCCTTGAACTCATGTTTTTGCTTTAGTTTTGTGAATAAATGAGTAGAGGTTATACTTTATGATTTTATCACTAAATTCCCTTTATTTTGTAGCTAATAATGTGCTTAGAAGAATCTCCAACAATACATAGAGCTGTATAGAGTTGAATCAAATAAAAAACAAGAAAAACAGCAAAAAAAGTGAGTTTTGGAGTGCTACCGCCAGGGCTGATTGCCCCTGAGTGCCAGTTTTGACCCAAACCTCGTCTAGGCACCCTAAGTGGGGCGTTGAGCGCCATTTTTGTGGGCTTGGACTTGTTTTATGTTATTTTTATGTTCTATTTAAGGACTTGGACTTCCTAGAGATTATATCTTTTGATGGCTTGAGCATAGAAACATACTTTTCACCCCTTGGGGGGTAGATTTTGGGGATGTGACAGCTCTCCTTTTCCTTGAGGGTAGATTTGGGGATGTAACAGCTCTCCTCTTCTCTTTCTAGGGTTTTTCTATTTCTTTCATTCTTTCATTGTTGATCTAGTTTCTCCATGAGGATGGGGAACTAAACCTTATTTGTTGTTGGGGAAAGATGTAACCTCTTGAACTCTCATGTATTTTGAATTGATTCTTAATTATTTATGCTTCTTTCATTAATTGTTAGCGTAATTCTTCTTCGTGTAATGCTTGATGTGTTTAACTCATTCATTAGCATGATTTGTGATTTACATGAGTACCGGAAGGTATCTTACAATTCATGTTCTAGAGAATTATTCCCAGAAGCAGTATTGCTCAGGAATTGGGGTATGAGTTCTGGTTGTGTTAAGCTTTTGATCTTCAGAATTAATTATTAGGAATGCTAGGAATCGTATGAACTAATAATTAAGGATAGGCTTTCTTCACCGAGGAATCGGGTTTTAAGTATTTTAGATAGTTGTCAACACCCAATTTCGTCCGGGTAAGTAAATAAATAAAAATAAAGAATAAAAAAGTAATAATTAATGGTGGGTAAAGAAAAAAAAGAAAAAAAAAAGAAAAAAATAAAATAAATTTCCTTAATGCTGGACACATTACTAGAAAATATTTTTGAAATATTAGTTTGATATGGTAATAATTTGAATCAATATTATGCCAATAATTATAAGCAATAATTAAAATAGTATATTAATATAATTTGCTGCGTCAGTTGTTTTTAAAGAGGAAAATATGATTTTAAAAATGGACAAATTTTCTGACAATAATTATAATCCATGTCTTGAATATTATTTGATTTCTTTTTCTTGGAACCAAGACATTTTCTTTTCATATCTTGTTCGTTGTCAATTAATTCACAATTAAGGAAAGATTACCATAATATTATAATGTGTGTATATAAATACGCACTCTGTCATAGAAAAAAAGGGACGAAAAAAAATAGAGAGAGACACTCTGAAATAATAGAGATAGAAAGAGTACGGGAGAGTATAGAGAAAAGTAAGTTCTCACGCTAGAGGGACTCTGCCAACAGAAACTATCAACGAAGAACTAGGGGAGTATTGAAAGTTGAAAAGGTATGTCATATCTGCATCCTTCTTTTTCTCTTTTCGTTGAAGGTCTTTCTAAAGGTATTTTTTTACTACACACCAATAATATTTTTTCATAAAAAGAATATCTTCTCTCATTTCTTTTGGTATTGGTTATATCTCCCGCATCACGTGATACTTATTTTTTAAAAATTTTATTTAAAAAATAAATAATAAAAAAACAATTTCAAAAAAATAAAAAAATATTTCTTATCACGTATTTTCTTATAGAAAAAAATAATAAGTCATAAAATAAATGCTATAAGTACTCGTCGGCCTATGGCCGGTTTCTTTCCTTCTTCCCACCATTCCTGAAATAAAAAAATGTCAATCTTACCAAATCCTTGTCAGGATTACTTTTCAAAACTCTCAAAAAAATCCATAATAATTTCCAAACAAACTCACAAACCTTTTTTTAGATAAAGAACTACGTGATCCTGATTGTCCATCATAAATGGATATACGTAGGAGCAAGGTCAATCCTTGTGGGGTTCATAAAACAAAAAAAATATTTTTTGTTTCTTAATAATTTCTTTATATTTTTATTTTTGGGGAAAATTAAATATTTGGGAAAACCACGTCAACTTTATACATTTAATTAAAGGTACTGCCTTTGGGCAGGCGCGGTAGGGTGCTAACACCTTCCTTATGCGTAACCGATTCCCGAACCTAAAATCTAATTTTCCATAGTTTTTCCATAATAAATTATGGTGGCGACTCCCAAAAAATTTTCTTAAACCCGTTTGTTTTCGGCTTGCCCTCCCGTCCAGATCCCAGTCGCGACAATAGTGACATTGACATTAATGAAGAAGTAGAATTTGTATATACATGAGAGTAAAGTAGGTGAAATCTAAACCCCAACAACATATTCATCTCATATTATCAACTTCATCCATCCATTCTAGTGTTTAGCCTCAATTGATCAAATTGCATTCATGTTTATTTCTATTGCATTTGCATTCAGAACCCCAAAAATTGTTCTTCTTAAGTCTTAATTAGTTGAGTAATCACATAACTGTTTAGTGTTGTGAGTCCTTTGGGAAATGATACTTGGTCTTACTATTTTATTATTACTTGATACGATTCGGTACACTTGCCGGAGTCTTAACAAAGGGATGCCAAATACTCCATTATCCCAGTACACTTCTACTGGTCCTCTGTTCGACCTGGGTAATTTTGTCATGAGCTTCTATAGAGGATCATCCTCCGCTTCATCCATCTCATCATCTTCATCTATGACTGGCTCATGCATCGACTGCTTCTGAGGACGTATGGACTGAACATAAAAATTTCAAAGTTATCAATAAATGTTTTTAAATTTAACATAGAAATACTAATAATAAAAATATTATACTTGTGGTGTAGCAATGTGTGACATGATCAATGCTCTAGGCCAGGCTATAAATGTTCCTATGGCCTCTCCCACAAAATGAATTTCTGAAGTGGGTACAGGCACCTGAGCCTGGGGATCCCGAACCTCGTCAACCGTCACATGCACGTGGTAGGGTAATAGGGGAACACCATGACTAGTCTGACCTCCCTCAACTACTCGTCCGACAGCCACAATGTTTGGGGGATCCCCATCAACCAATAGCTCATACTGACAACTATAGTTAGTAGCGTCTACAATAGAGCATGATCCTCCAGTGCTGACCCGAGGTGGTGTGGGAGCTTCAGTGGGCAACCCCATGGTGCCCTGCGTCATGGAATGCAGCTTCTCTTCAAGCACTCTTTGTATTTCTTTTTGTTCTTGTAGCTTCTCCATGAATTGTTGCTCCATTGACCTCATGCTTTGGTTGAGTCTTTCCTCCCACTGAAGATCCATCTTCCTCAATGCCTCCTGACTCATGGATTGAGTGTTTTTTTGTGTAGGGCCAAAGTAGTCACGAAGACCAATTGCCCCACCAACTCCACGTACACGTCCTGGGTGCTCGGGCTTTCTAATGGCCGTATTTAGAATGTTGTCCCTGATGGACAAATTTATGAACACCAAAATATGATGTCACAAACTTGTTTTTCAATCGGCAAGTATGACCGAATCGTTCAAGTAATAAACTTGGTAAGACCAAGTATCGTTCTTCCCAAAGGACTCACGGCCTAGTTTAGTTGTGTGGTTTCTTGATTAACTAAGACTTAAAGACGAAATATTTGGATTTTATATGCAAAAGACGAAATTTAAATATGTATGCATGAAGTTTTGATCAATGGCAAAAAGCAAAAGATAAACACTTTCAATGAAATCTATGTATGAATATGTTGTTGGGGGTCAATTTCATCTTATCCACTCTCATATATTTTAGGAATTCAACATTCAAATCATCATTGTTAATGCCACTCTCTATAGTACCTTTCAAGAAGGCTTCTCCCAAATCACGAGTTCATACAATTCCTAGCATTCCTAATGATCAGTTCATAAGTGCAGGAGCTTAACGACAACCAATATACTATTGGGAGAAATTCCCCGGATCTAGACTTCCCCGTACGCGCCCGTATCGACAAAACCAATAATCATGCATCGAATGAGTTAAACAATGCAAGCATTAAGCAAAGAGGAAAAACCCTAACTAATGATAAAAGAAAGCATAGGTCTTAATTAAAAGAAGTAAAAACAAATTCCATATATGAGAGCTTCAAAAGATTACATTGATTCCCCAACAAACATACAGAGTTTAGTTCACCATATTCATGGTGAACCTAGATGAATAACAATGAAAGAATGGAAGATAAAACCCTAGAAAGGTGAAGAGGTAGCCTGAGCATCCAAGATCCTCCTTCAAAGGGGTGGAAGAGAGAGTGTTTGCTTCGTTTCTGCCAAAGATACCAACCCTAGGAAACCCTAAAGCTTATATACTATTCGTAAATTACAGAAAATTAGGCCCAAGCCCAAAAATAGTGTCGCTCAGCGGTAAACTACCGCTCAGCGGTAAGTGCGTGAGACGTTTCTTCCCCTCAGCGGCCATTTTGCCCCTCAGCGGTCCTCCCGTGAGCTCCTGAGTGCCGCTCAGCGGTAAACTGCCGCTGAGCGGTAACTTCGGCTTCTCCTTTTGCACTTTTTGATGTCTTTTCTGATTCCATCTCTCTCCTTCTTCACTTCTTTCACCAAATTCACCTTAAAACCTGCACAAAAACACTGAAATCAAGCATAAACCTGTCCAGCTCTCTTATTTCTGAAAATATGAATAAAAGCATGATTTCAAGCTAGTTTCTAAGTATAAAGGTTGCTTTTAGTATCAATTTTAAGCATGAAAATAACAGTTTTTCAACTATTATCAGTCCCTACCTTGGCCAACAAATGTTCCTTGAGTTTGTTGCTCAACCAACTCATTCTGCATATTAAAAATAACTTTATTACATAAATACATGCGATGATAAATACACAACCAAACAATGCTTTGGTTTGAACTTACAATTCTTTGTGAGATCAAGGCAGCTGAGGAAGAACAGCTTGTACCTGATAACAGTTGAAAAACTGTTATTTTTATACTTAAAATTGACTTCAATTACAACCTTTATGACTTAGAAATTAGCTTGAACTCATGATTTTGTTGAATTAGTGGAAATAACAGAGTTGGACAGGTTTTATTCTTGATTTCCTTGTTTTTGCAGGTTTTTAGATGAAATTGATGAAAGAAGTGAAAGGGGATAGAGATGGAATCAAAAAAGGACACAAAAAGTGCAAAAAAAGAGAATCAGCAAGTACCGCTCAACGCCAATTACCGCTGAGCGGCACTTTTCAGTATCCGTTGGCACCGTTGAGGGGAGAATTGACACGCACTACTACCGTTGAGCGGTATTTACCGCTGAGCAGTATTTACCGCTCAGCGGCACTTTTATGGGCTTGGGCCTAATTTTCTGTATTTTTTAGAATAATATATAAGCTTTAGGATGTCCTAGGGTTTGTATCTTTGGCTGGGACGAATCAAAAACACACTCTTTCACCCCTTGGAGGAGGATTTTGGATGCTAAGGCTCCTTTCTCAACTTTCTAGGGTTCTATCCTTCACTTTTCCATTGTATTTCATCTAGTTTCACCATGAATATGGTGAACTAAACTTACGGGGAAATCTAGATCTGGGGAATCTCTCCCATGAGTATATTACCAACCTAGTCATAGGAGTATGATAGTTGGTTGCCTTTAAGCTACTGTTCACTATAATGCATGATTAATTGCTAGGGAGACAAGACATTGTAAACTAGTGATTATGATTAGGCTTTCTTCGCCGAGACATCGGGTTTTAAGTAATTTAGAAAGTGGCATTAACATTAATGAAAAGAATGATGAATTCCTAAATACAAGAGAGTGGATAGGATGAAATTGATAAACCCCAACAACATATTTATCCATATATTTCAATTCACGTGTTTTGTTTCTTCTTGCCCATTGATCATCACATGCATACATATTTACTTTTTAGTCTATTGCATTTGAAACTGACAACAATTTGTTCACAAGTCTTAATTCATCAATAAATCACATAACTGTCTAGGCCGTGAGTCCTTTGGGAGAACGATACTTGGTCTTACCAGGTTTATTACTTGATACGATTCGGTTACACTTGCCGAGGGTTAACAAGTTCTTGACTCCGTTTTCGGGGATCTAAGATTTGTTCATCAGTACCTAGCAGGTGCAGGTGCTAGGTCGGGGATTCAAGTCCTAATTCCTCCGCTCGACTCTTTCTCATCTTCTTCTCAAGTTTTGCATAACCACCTCGTGATAACACGTGTGGTGCATCATTTAGCCTTTGCCTTTCTTGGGCGGCTATCCTTTTACCCTGTGAAACCATGTATATTCATAAATGTAAAATCATAATAAAATGCATTAACTAAAGACTCTTTAGATGTTAAGAAACAAACCTGTCAGTTCGTAGACTCTCTAGATGCACGAAACTGCATCTACTCTTCTGTGACATAATAAGAACAAAGAAAAAAGTATATCAAATTTGTTTTAAATAAACATACCTGTATATGTTGCCATAAAAGGTTCTTGTCGACCTCTGAGACGTCATCCCAAGATGCAAGGAGGATAGAAAGATAGGTTTTTGCTAACACACCCAGATAATTCCTAAACCTATCAGCATTTGGCCCTGATGGCACACTTGATCTCGGGTCAATGTCAACATGTGTCCTCTAGCAATCAACGCGTCTGGGTGGCGGGGTCAGACGTCTAAATGGTGTCAAAAAATGGCTTTTGGGATTCTGGCGCGACCATTTTGGCGTTCAATGGAGTAATTGGACGTCTAAATACGAAGTAGACGTTGGGGGCTCTCAAGTCGAATGTCTAAAACGAATAAAAAATTAATTTCTACCATATTTTTGGCGTACATTTTGGGGAGCTAACGTGTTAGTGAATTTAGACGTTCCCCCCCCCCCCCCAATCGGACGTCCCAATGAGAATTTTATTTAAAAAAATGTCATCGATCATTTTTTACGTTGGATATTTGGTGGTCCGACATCTAAAGGGTGACGTTAAAGGTCATTTCTACACTAATGATAATCTCTTTATTTAATCACGGACTAAAATCCAACTCAGATTTTAGTATCGAAAGGTAAAAAGTTAATTACATTTTCCCCTGATATGCTTTTCCATATTATATTAAGATTTATTTTTTTTTCTAAAATTCTACATAAACATATGTTTTGCTTTAGCAGTAAAAGCATTACATTGCCATATATTTTTTGCATCCTTTTACATTACACACAGATCCTTTTAAATTTTAAAACCCAAAATAAGGAGATTTTATTTTATTTCTCTCTCTAAAGACTATCCATTTAAAAGCATTATTATGAATTATGAGATCCCAGCTAAATTAATACTCCAAAGTTAAATAATCACTTATTATTATAACTCATTCAAAATTATAATTAAACAATCTTCATTTATTGGTACATTTTATAGTAAAAAAAATGCCCGAAAGAGAAAGAGAATGGAAAGTGTAGTTAACTCACATTGTATAGGTAGCCTACATAAGAAGAATGAAATTAATCATTGATGCTAATAGTACTTTCTTTACACTACCATGTTATTCTATTAGTTTTATAAATTAGATTATTATAAGTATAAATTATAGATTCTAATACAGACCAAAAGCATCATCTACCTATATAAAATAAAAATGGCATCTCCAATCAGAAAAATAACTAAAATCTAAATATTTCTTATACCAAATAAAAAAATAAAACAAAATTAATTACGCGCTAGCCGATTTTCCCATTCCTCTCAAGAAGTAGGCGAACCGCAACAATCCCTACCCCGTTTCTGGCCCAAAACAATTGGGCCCATTCCAAAGCCCACCAAAGCCCGATTCTCCACTACGGCCTTCAAAGCCCGTTCCAGCGCCCCAACCTCCACCTCCTCTTCACCCCACTCCACCACCACCACACTCTTCGTCCTTCCCCCAACCGTCATCATTTCCGCGCGAACCGGCTTTGCCTGAACCGACCGGATTGCCCGTGTCACGTCGCGGTTCAGACCGGCCCGGTCCTCACAGCACACCGTCGCCTTTACCCTATTTGCCTCCCCCTCGCACCAACTCACCGTCGCCTCGTCGCACTCCCCGGGAAGCGGCCACGCCTCAGACCGAACCGCACCTGGTTCGCCGCCGTCCACGCACGCCACTTCAGCGGCCTGCTTCTTTAACCGTTTCACGTGCTCAACAACTTCTGCCAGCAACGACGCTTTATCCGACTAAAAAAAGTCATAATTTACTACATTACTCTCCAACCATGCAGAAACTAAATTCACACCAACTGAACAGTTTTTCAGAAGGGCGTTCATTTATAATGATATATATATATATATATATATATATATATATAAATTTTCCCACAAGTTAAAATAAGAGTTATACACAAAGAATGATAAGATATATAAAAAAAGTTATACAAATTAATTACTAAGCTTATTTTGTAAAAGTTTTATTTTGGAAATTCTTGTAGAGAAACGTGTGAGTGAGTTTCGTTGTCGTATAATAATTAATGAACATTTTTTTGTAGATAACCTTGGCGGCGTTAGGAAGGAGGGATCGTAAGGTGGATAGGTGAGAATTGATTCTCTGCCTGCGTCTCCTCTCGGCTTCCCTGTGACTCTTGCATGCTTCCGTTGATTTGCGGTCGGCTTTTGATCTGGCGCCGTCGAACTCCACTGACCGTTTAATGAAAGTGTTGGGGACGTGGGTAGAGTCGTGGTCTAGCCAACTCTGGAAGCCGTAGAATCTCCGGAAGGGAAGCATGTTTTTTTGTGTGTTGTAATGAATAATGTTGTTGGTGTGTGGAGAATGAAGAGGTTTAAGGAGTGGGGAGAGGGTGATGTAACGATGATGTGTGAAGTGTCCGTTGTCGTTGTGGTGGTTTAGGTACGGTGTATTGTTGGGCAGCTTTTTAGGTAGAAATTAGTGTGTGCGTATTGTGTACGTGAGAGGCAGTTGGGTGAGGAATGAGGGAGCAAAGTTTGAACTGTTGTGGAAGAATGGGATCCTACCAAAGAAACACAATGGTACATTTTTATTTTGTTGCTAAATAAATAAATAAAATATAATGTGTTGTGTTGCCCGAGGTAGAAGAAGGAATGGAAATGAGAAGTGAGAAAGATCGTGACCTTTGAGAGACCAGAGAATAAATTAGTGCCTGTACATTTGTCTACAACGGGAGACACTTTCTTCAGAAATTAAATCACTTATTTTCTCTTTTTTTATTCAGACAATTAATTTTAAAAACTCATGGCTTTTTCTATGCCTTTCAAATCAATTTCACTGTAGTTTTCGTCCTAGCCTGTGCTTTCACACCTTCTGCATCCTAATATGTGTATACGGTAAAAATCAATGTTTGTCTTAAAAGTTTATGGATGGTAATGTATGTATATATTAATGATGCATGGAAAAGGGGAATAAAAGGGTAAGGGAATAAGAAGTAGAAGTTGATTACAACTATAATGTTGGAAAAAGTGGGGAGAAAAGGATAGTGAGAGGAGAAATGTGGTAATATGTTGGTGAGGGTTGAAGGGTGGAAATAATGGTGTGTTTGGTGGAAAAAGGAAAAGAAGGGTATGCAATCATTTTCAAAGGGGAAAACAACTGTTACTTAATACTCTCATACGTATACTACTGCAGCCGGCGCCGACACCAATTTCTCAGGGGAATCAAAAACCAGATAGCGATGTGCTTATCCGACAACAACCTCTTTTACTTCTTGGATTTGATCACTTCTTGTATTCTCTATACTGTTTGTGCACCATCGTTGATATACTCAACGTTTCCCTTTCACACACCCCTTTTTGTCCCTCTTAACATTAATTCCTATATCCTTTATTAACATAATCTTTAGACTAATCACTTTTAAAACCTCGTATAACCACATCATTTATTAGCCCTTGTTACTCCTTTACTTTTTGTTTCATGCATGAAATGCTTTTCCATAGGTTCGTAGCTTCTTGTTTTGTCGTAATAGTTTCATTTCTTGTGCATGATGTAATAATACTTACTGATATATCTTTTAGAAGAGAATAATTATAATCACCTACGTGGCTTTTCTATCTCATTCTACTTTATTTGCTATGTTACTCATTACATTTATAATTATCTATCTATAGTTTCCTTTCTCTTTTTTCCATCTTAACTGGTTGCTTAAATGTGTTAACCTCTTCAAATAAGTAACAGAAAATTAATATAGATATTCTGAACTAAACACACTTGACATAACAGAAACAAAGTTTTCTTGTATTCCACAAGATGTTGATAAGGAATATATTATATATGCTTCTAAAAATGTTGTGATCAGTTTTGCCATTAATATATACCTTTCCTGATGCCCTAATTAGGTCAGAGTAGAAATAGATAAAGTTGGATGGACACATTAATTATTGAGACACTCCATTATTCACTGACATGCATATTCTTTCTTCCTCCACCTATTGGTTTACCTTACTACATTCCTTCCTTGTAGCTAGTATAGCAGTTTAGGTTACTTTTTGTGACAGTAAATAGATAAAAAGAATATGAATATGAATTATGTATGAATGTATCTATCAGTAACATTATGCATGTGAATATGTCGGGTGGGCCCCACCAAGGGTAACAATGGAGAAGGAAAGATCAACATCCCATGTCAGTGCTCGGGCTGCAAGGAGCAGATGAGACTTTAGATGGCATCCCCCAACCAGCAGCCTGCAGAAGCCACATCATACACACCTAAGCTATATATCCTCACCTAATTTATTAATGACTTACATATGTTTTATTTCCTTCCAATTTTCCTAAATCATGTTTTTCATCTCTCTATTTCAAAAATTATTAATTGCTGTTTAAATTTTAAAATTTTACAGTTAGATATATTTTTGGTGTAATTTAATTTTCAGTAAAATTTAGAATTAATCTATTTTAAAATTTTAATAAATACATTTAAAATATCAAATAAACTTACTAAATTTTAGTTAAAAAAATTAAATTCATACCTAATATAACACTAAATTAGTTCAAAAGTTTTAAATAAACTTTACTTTTAATTTTATTAATAGTTAAAAAATCAAAATCATATTTAACCCTAAAATTTAATATTTTTTATTATTTTTATAAAGATGGGTGAAACACTTTCTTTTTAGGATAATAAAAATTAATAAAATCATTATTATTATTATTATTATTATAATTATTAAATTAAATATAAATAATTTTTATAATTTTATTGTTAAATAGCTTTTGTTTATTATTTAGATAACTTTTTAATTAAAAAATAATTAAGATTAAAAAAATGATCAAATAAAAAAACAGTTACAATTTAAAAAAATCACTTAAATAGTAAAATCAGTAAAATTATTATTTTATTTATTTTTTATTTAAGAATAAAATTAAAAAATAAATGTGGACATTAAAAAGAAAACTTATATATATATATATATATATATATAGGTATATATGTATAGATAAAATGTTATCACGAAATGATTATATTAAATTTAAAAGATGACTAATATCACATGTTATATTCATTTTAGAATATAAAAGGCTAACTTATACATTTGAAAGAATAACAACTAGAAACAAGGTTAAAAAAAATAAAAGAAAACATATTTTCCTTATTTAATTACATAATACAAGGAAGTTTTTAGTAAAGTGATTATATTGTGTAACATTCCAATTTACTAATATAAAACTTACTAAAATGAAACATTACATTGATAAAACAAGAACAAAACTATGATTTTATGAAGAACTAAATTCTTCACCTAAAGATCGAAATACTCCTATACTGCTGTTATACCGACAACCTTCCGATGAGCCGACTGAAAAAGTTGTATCCCTAAGTGCACACCAATCAGGTGATCATCGCAAAAGAGAAACAAACACACAAAGACAGGCCACAGAAAAGCGAGGGTATGCTAGTGAAATTTAATAGTCATGTGAGCATACAATTCAAACATACAAGTTAGATAATCATACACATGTATAAAACATATAAACACATATTGACCGACCACTTTAACTTGACTGTCCGGACTAGTATGAATACGTAACTTTTTGTCGTTTATGCACTCGTGGGTGTAGTAACTGGAAACCCATCAGTTGCCACACGAGGTTGACCCGTTATAACTCACCGTAGGACCCCCTTTCGGCTAGGGCCTCCTGCTATTCTCACGACATGATTTACCCATCTTTACTTGAGACTTGGTAATCATTAGAATGTCAGGATGAACACCGTGGATTTCGCTGTCCATATTCATACTATAACACCACCTTGATACCTAATCACTGAGACATTCCTCCTTGGAATTCTCTTTTATACCAGTTGGAACATTATGCCTTCTTCGAACATTAATACAATTTCTCATACATAGTAGATCAATGCAACTAGAATAAGCAATCAGAGTCAAACCACGAAATCAACATTTGAATACCAAATAACATTTCGTAGAAGAAGACCGAACGACAACAATACAACCCCTGAACATGACCGAAGTCTAACACAGTTTGAGGACCGAACACTAGTGCACTCAAGGGATATGGCCTCGGTTATTTTCGGTTATAGACACCGGTTTGGTAACCGAGGCATATACAGACGAGGTAAAAAGTTTACCTCTTTTTGCCTCAGTTGTGACCCGAGTCGAAAAATGATAGGATTTTGCCTCGGTTTCTGCTGAACCGAGTCAATATCTTGGATTCTACTGCCTCGTTTGAGACCTGAACCGAGGTAGTATAGTGGTTTTCGATTTTCCAATGTTCCAGCTGATGACCTTCCATTAACAGATCACCTTCCATCACATTAACTTATTATCATTTTCTCTGTTGCATCTTTCAATCTCAAACTCTATGAAACCACAACCAGAAAAAGAGAGCAAAATCTCACAACCAGAGAGGAAAATATCCAGATATCCAGATCAGATTCTTTCATAAATTTAACAGAATCATACAACACAAAAAAGAAAACACAAAAATGTTGCGACTTTGTTAAGCCCGTGCTCTGCTCCTTCTTCACCTGCGTAAAATGGAGCCAACAACGGCGACTTTGTTGAGCAACGACGGTCCGACGACTGGCCTCGGCTCCAATGTGAGGTTGCGAACGACACTTCCCCAGACGCGAATCCGCGAAGAGGCATCAGCTTTGGAGACGTTGCGGGTGAGCTTCTCGATCTTGTTGTGGACGTTGGGGATGGAGGAGGGGTCTTTAGGGGTGGAAGCCGGGCCTTCAGATCTGTAGATCTGAGATTTTTCACCGCCAAAAGCCACCGCCAACAACAACCGCCAACAACCACCGCCAATAGCCACCGCCAACAGCAGCCGCCAACAGCCACCGCTTCACTCCAGAGACGGGGCCGCTTGCTCTTCACTCCAGAGACGGGGCCGCTTGCACAGGCGAGGTGGTGGTGGCTCCTTGTAGTGGCGGGGCCGCTTGATCTTCGCTCTAGAGACGCAATGGCAGGTGAGGTGGAAGCTGCACTCGAGCCGTCGCCCAGGACGAGGTGGTGGTGGCTCCCGGCAGTGGCGAGGCAGTGGCGGGGCAGCGGCAGCGACACTTACAACAGCAGAAGCGAGATTGGAACGAGAGAGAAGCGAGATTGGAACGAGAGAGAAGCGAGATTGAAACGAGAGAGAAGCGAGAAAAGAAAAATGAGAGAGCTTCTAGGGAACGAGAGAGAAGCGAGAAAAATAAAAGGAAGAAGAGAGAGCTGCTAGGTTTTCTCGAAGTGCAAGCCTTATATGCCTCGGTCCATTTGGTAACCAAGGCAGTAACTTTTTCACTTGAGGTATATACCTCGGTCCATTCTGCCAACCGAGTCAGTATGCCTTTTAGACACCGGTTGTTTAGCAACCGAGGCATATAATGATTTGAAAATTACAACCCTGCCACCGCGTCTGATACGCTTCGGTTCTGAAAAAACCGAAGCATAAGGTACGAGTTAAAAATGCAATTTTTTACTAGTGGAATACTATAATTAAACCGAACACTTAGAACTTACCGAATACTAAGAACTTAGACATAATCCTTATGGCCTAGACCGAACATTTAGAATGTAGACCGAATAATATCATAAAATCGATTACCAAAACATGATCGAACGGTCATTAACAAAAGACCCATAGGAGAACGAACGTACTACGACCGAACGCTATTACAAAACCGAGCACTATTAAGACCGAATGCTAATAAGACCGTTTGGTCATTAACTGAATTTCAAAGAAGCAGAACTCAGTTAAGACCGAACACAAGAGGAAGACCACCCATACTGAAGACCGAATGGTCATGAACGGGTAATACTCTAAAGAGACCGAACCTAGTTGATGACCGAGTACCTGAACATGGCCGAACGGCCAATCAGCGCATGGCCGAGCAGTCAATAGCGCGTGCTCAGCTTTCTGCATAATTCTGCAGAACTTCTGCAGAATGATGAACATGCTAGACTTTACCAAAACTAAACATTTTTCCCAACTTCTAATCTTCCATACATGAATCATATACCAATTTACACCTATCCAAGGGTACCTAAGTCTTCCTAACATCCTTCCAAAGAGTCCCATACCAGATTTCACTCCAAATTCTGCATAATCAACAACTCAATGACCAAAAATCCATTTTTCTACCTTTTACACATTTTATAGAGACTTAGGGGTTCTAATAAGTTCAATTATACATGCTCAGACTCTTCTTACTGACTAAATTCACTCCTAACCCCAAATTCTCATTTTCACATACTCACTTCCTCCAAATCATAACAAATCGAACACTGATGCAGAGAACCGCAAACCGTTCACAGGTTCCAGCATTCACAATTTCAATCAAACATTCAAATTACACACATGCAACCATCCAAACAGTAAATTTCATACATAGAAAATATTAATTAAATTAACCAGCTTCTCTTACCTCTTAACCGAACCGCATAACTTGACAGATTTAACCTTCTTCACAGTCTTGTTAAATCGCAAGTGATTATAGGACAACCTACAGACTTTGGATCGGTGAAAGAAAACCAACCACCGAACCAGAAGCAGAATTAGGACTCAAATGAAGAGCCGAAGAATACATGCAAACCGGACAGTGCTTACATGTACCAGAAATTGCAGAAATTTCAAGAATCAAAGAGAGACAAACTTACCGGCTCTAAACACGAAACTGATCGGTGGAATAGAAGCTCTTGGTGCCAAGATTGCTTATACATTGTCTGATTGTTGAAAAGATGAACTAAGATTGAAGAAATCTAGAGAAAAGGGAGAGCAAAGGTAAGAAATAGAGTTTTAGAGAGATAGACAGTTTTAAAATAATGAACCGTTTCTTAAAATTTCTTATTTTATACTGTTGGTGTATTTTACCACCAAAAACTCGATTCTATTATTTTAATACATCTATTTACTCTATTACTTCTATTTTCTGGGTCCTTTCATATTGTATTTCATTTATTTTCACCGTTTATTTCTGTAAACTATTTAAAGATTGAAATCTCGTTCTATGAAATTCGTCCAACAATACTATGAAGTGAACTTTATATAATTCAATTTTATAAAATTAATTTGTAAACTTAATTATATATTATAATTTTATCTTTTGCCATTTCGGATTTTCAAGTGAAAAAAAAAATCTCATCCATGAATATTTATTCAATTCTTACGTATGAAAAACACGTCAGGAACTCAACTATTACTGTATTCACTTTTTTTTTTCAAATGTCATTTGAGAAGATCATTACTCCCTTGAAAACCAGTGAAATATAAACATAAATATATTATTATAAAATAATTAGTTTCGTTTATTTTGAAGTGCATATGTTTTCTATTTTGTTCTGGTAACAGTGGTAGTTTGGATTGATATATGTATGATTTTGACATGTCCATGATGCAATGAGCATGTCTCCCAGGCTCACTGTTCCATTCGATCTGTGTCTCCAATGGCTAAAGCTTATTAATTCGACCCCACCTCTCCTTCTATGCACTGCTCATTTAACTTTTATATGCTCAGCCCCCATCTATTCCACATGCCCTTTCCAATAGTGAAACAAAACATATTATAAGGCTTTTAGGTCAAAAATAATTTTATTTTATTTCATCAAGATTACAAGGTTATACCTTTAAGAATTTTCTATAATTTTCTTTTTAGTACTTAAATTTTAATATAACAGGTTTTGGTCTTGGTCCTAAATCTATTTTTCCTTTTGTTATTCAGCTCTTGTTCTGTGTCCTTTATTAATTAATGATAGGTTAAAAATATGTATTTAATTTAAAGATACACAAGTATACAAGTATGGTTGGTAGATTTTATACACAACACACATGTTTTTTCTTCTGGTAGAATACATCGAGTTGTTTATATATGTTTTGTTTTGTAGATTTCACGGTAACATTTCTCTATCAGCGTATGGGCTTTTCTTACTCCATGACAATGAATATCGACAAAGAGTTTCAAGATGAAACAGTAGTACATTAACTTACATTATGTCGGATTCTTTGAGGTTTATGTCTATTTCACCTGACCATACTTACAATATTTAGTATAAAATTTCAAATTACTTATATATTACTTATATAGATTTATATCCATTTAACTTAGAAGAGAAAAAATCTGGATGTAATCCATAAAATACATAAGTAATTGGATATCATGAAAAAAAAACCCGTATGCAAAATATGTGTTAGTAATATTACATAAAAAAAATCTATAAATAATGTTACATGCAAAACTATTCATAGATAATGAAATTCGTAGAAAATTACAATGAATTATTATGTATGTAATGTTTGGTAAATTACATATGGAATAATTCGTAGATAATAAAAAAAAATCATAGATAATATTGAGTTATTTACGGAATAATTTATAGATAATACTGAATAAAGCTAAAAAATCAAGTGTTAGCAACTCATAATCTAAAGTAAATAATTCAAATATGTCCAAGTGCTAACCAAATTTCTCTATTTTAAAAATATAAAGAAAAAATAAATCATGTATTTACTAAATAAATTTATGTATTTAAGATAATTTATTTACATAATGGATGTTTCATATGGTGACGTAAGGTCACGTCTCTTCCAAAGACTTGACAATGAAAAATGAAGAGAAAGAAATCATTCTGCTGATGAAATGCAAAACCAAACCCTAATGTAGAGATGGAGAAGGGAATTTAGAGAAGGAGGACATGAAGGGAAACGAAGAAGAGAAAGGAAGAGGTGGCGACAGGGGTCATTCTACTAACGATAAAGGATCTTCAGTAAAGTTGTTGGAGGCCTCATATGGCCTCTGTGACAATTCCGATAGGATCAAGACACCAAGAGATGTAGAGTAGAGTAAGGAGGAAGAAAGCTGAAGTGGTGAGGAGGAACGGGGAGTGAGCAATGAAAATGGCACAAACACGAATGAACAAAATGAGTTTGAGAGAGAAAATGAGACGACTCGAATTATACAAACACGAGAATGAGAAAGTGATATAGAGTGACCAATGAAAAATACTTTTAAAATTTTAACTTTTGTAATATCTTTTATTAAAATTTGTATGTAAATTCCATATGAAACATTTACATATGGATTTTGCATAAGAAGTAAGTAGAAACTAATTTGTTGTAAGATAAAAAAAATCCATATGTAATGCAATTTTACATATGAATATAAATATGTACGTAAATCTAAAATTATCTATGAATTTAAATCGATATGTAATTATTGGTAGATAATTCTGGTTTTTTTTTTAGTGGTTTGGATTTGGTATTTGCAAGACTCGTGGCAAGATCTTGAAGATGACTTTGTGGATCACGTTATGGAAAAATTCACCTGCATAAAACTCTTTAACGCTGAAGTTAGTAAGAGAGTATAGATTTGTGTGATTAAGTGACAAAGTAGTAAAGTGTTTCAGTAAGTAGAATCTTCCTGAAACACAGTTTTTATAAGGTTTTTTAGCCTATAGGATTACAGTACCAGATCGTTATTGATGGAAGCAACTCCATACTTGAAGTGAGAGCTCTCCCAAACATCAGAATGGGCGCAGCGGAATGGAGAAATGAGTGATGTTTATGGTGCACGCCAAGTGTTTGTGAAATGGTTTAGTGAGGTTTGGTGAGTGTGTGAGGTTTCTCAAACTCAGAAGGCCTTCCAAAGGGGAAGGAAGCTAGAGGAAGAGGCGCAAAATTAGCACTAGAAGTTTTGAACTCTCAAGATATGACTAAGAGCAAACTCAACAACATTTCATTATCTCATCAAAGTTGGATTTTACATGGAGATGCACCTCTCTTTTATAGGTGAAGAGAGAGCTCTAAATCTGACTTTGCAAGCTTCTAAGATCACTAAAGAAGAGTATCTAAGACGCTACTCAACTTGGGCTCCAAGTTCCATGCCAAAAACATTAAAAACGTGCGTTTTTCAAAAGCTGAAATCTGTTGCAGATTGGCTGAGCGCGAGCAGCAGGTGGCTAGGCTTAGTCTTCATTCTAGAAGGTAATTTCCCTTTGCAGTCCAATCCGGAATCCATCTTCTCCAATCCGAAAAACAGTTAAAATGCACTCTTCTTTGTCTCCTTCGCTCTCTCTAGCTTGACAAGCCTTCTAAGATGCGTAGGCATGGTTTCCAACCTTTATTAGTGACCTACAAAACAATATAAATGTGTTTAGTAAAGAGAATCTATTTGAGACTTAGATAAGGAAAGAGCTTTTTGTTAAAAGTCTTTATTCACTTCCCTTTCTTAGTCTTAGTCTAAGACTTCTTTGGATGGGAAGTCCTTCAAGGAGTTGCCATCATTCCCTCCCTCTTTAAAAACGATTTGTCCTCAAATCGGGAAGTTAGAAAGAAGCACAACTTTGGTTGTTGTTCTCCTCTTGGATCAAAATTATATCTACAAAAGATAGCAAAAATTAATATGATTAAAAGGATGTAAAAAAAAACTAGAAGACAAAATGAAGGGGTTGTATTTTTGAAAAAGATTCACTACAAAAAAGAAGGGCATTACCGAAGGCCAGAAGCCCTCGGAAACAGCCCAAACCCGTCGGTAAAAGGTAATTACAGACGGCTTATCGACGGCCAAAGAGCCCTCGGTAAATCTCTTGTCGCTAACATTTACCGAGGGCTTCCGCCCTTCGGTAATTACCGAAGGCCAAAAGCCTTCGGTAATTACCGAGGGCCAAAAGCCTTTGGTAATTACCGAAGGGCGAAAGCCTTCGGTAATAACCTAACGTGGGTAGTTACTGAAGGCCAAAAGCCTTCGGTAAGTTGGAGGCAGATCTAATGCACAATTGTATTTCTTATGAAACCAAACTTTTCACAACACAAACAAACCTGCATAACAGTTTTCAAGCACCTACAGACCTACATAATGTGCATATGAATAATGCAATCATTGATCAAAATCCATAGAACATCCATTAATCCATAGAACATCCATTAATATTTAAAACATATAACAATGTAACATAATGATGTTCTAACATCCAAATCATCCAATTGATCTAACATCCAAATGATGTAAACTCCAAATGTTGTAATATCCAAATGTTTCTATAACAACTAATAACAAAATGAAACTAATGGATTAGAATCAATTGATCTAACATCCAAGTGATGTTTGATAGAATCAATTGATTAATTATTTAAAAATTAAAACTAATTTTACAAAAGTTACACAAATAAACAAATGTCTGCTTCTCAATATTTACATGTTGGTAATATAAAAATTCTGCACTCTCAATCAACCACAAATTAATTGTCACTGATAACGACTTCACAAAATTTGAGATTAGAAAACTATATAAACAAATTAATTTTCTTAATTTCTTCAATCAAACCTACCTGTACTTAGCTAGCTATAGCTTTTTCCTACTTTTATTTGGAAACTTTGCCTTATAAATTATAGTCTTCATCAGAAGGTTGAATCTGGTTTTTTGAATTTTTGTAGTAATCAGAACTCAATGGTCCCTTGATTTCCCACTTTTGATTATTATAGAAAAGAAATATGTTGTTTATATATATATATATATATATATATGTGTGTACTTTATTTATTTATGTATCATACCTCGAGGGAGGAAAAGTGGATGTGGACAAATTTTCTTATTCTTGAAATGACCATAGCATAGCATTCCACGTAGATGCAACTTGTTGGTCTTTGATAAAATAGCTAAATACTTATAACCTCAATCATATTCTTTTAGAATTATCAACTCTCATGGAGGCACTAATTTAGTCTGATAAGTCAGAAATGAATATATGAACCCCAAATTTGTCAGATAACTCTATTGTTTTGAAGTAAAAAGTTTTGGAGGAGATAAGTTTTTACTAGTATTATTATAACTATTACAGCATGTCATACTAAAAACTATATCTTATATAAAACCAGAAACAACGAAAGTTTTATTAAAAACACATTATTTCTTAAGAGGTTGATTCCAATGTTTAACAGATAACTTTATTCGAAATTGATGATTTTGAATAACTACTTTAGAATGTATATTAATTAACACATAAAGTTATTAATAACAAAAGTGTGACTAATAAATTTTATCAATCATTATGCATCCTTAGCTAGCTTGCTATATTATATTATCAGGCCTCATTGTTAAATTGTTCTTTCATCTTCTAATCAAGCCACCAAGGCACCAATCATTGGGTGGAATCTGCCTTCAAGCACTTATATATTTATCAGATCTCATTCTCCATATATTACATGACAAAAACTCGAGTCCCTTCCACCATAAAACAGCTAAAATGTTGCAAAATCAGTATCTTTTTTTAAAGGGCACTGTACAAGATTTATACTACAGAAGAGAATATATATATATATATATATATTGGTTTTTTCCACAAAAAGACTTTGCCACAAAAAGTTAATGAAAAAAGTTCAAAAAATGGTAAAGGTGGGGCCAAATTCGTTGTCATGAACTAGTAATCCACAAACATTAACAGTAAAACAGACCCAAAGTAGTAATGAATGATCAAACTATATATGACTATGACAAGGCCTTTCCACTCAGAATAGACCCTGCCATCCACCCAAAATGCTCTTCATTTCTTTTAGCCTATGTTTGGTACATTCTAGTTTTAAATTAAAACAGATTAATTAAGATTAATAGTAGTGCTCAATTACATTCAACACAACACAGATATACCTGGCAGCTTTCCAGGTTTGCATAAAGGAATAAACTTGGCACCAATGCCTAACGCAATTGAGGAACCAAAAATGAATCCCCTGACTTCAAGTTGAAGCAGAACAAAGTAACTCTCACTCAGTTCTTACCCAAAATAAAGCTTAAACAATCATTCCCTTACAATGACTAAGAAAAACAGTTCAACATATATATAATAAGGACTAAGAACATATACACTATGAATATTTGATATATCAGTTGCGTTAAAAAACAAGGCTAAAAGAAACCCTTTTGAAAACTAAAGCAGAAGAAGATACAATGATGTGTACAGTTTGGGTGTTGTACTTCTTGAGATGTTAACGGGGATGGAACCAAATGATAACAGTATTCCAGAGGGTGCCCACATTGTCACATGGGTTAGCAACGAAATCAGAGAGAAAAGAAGGGAATTTACATCTATCCTTGATCAGCAACTAGTATTGAAGAGTGGAAAACAAACCTGAGATGCTTCAAATTCTAGGAGTGGCTCTCCTCTGCGTGAATCCATCACCACAAACATAGCCATGGTTGTGAATCCAAAAGCAGCAGTTCACTGTTCAAGTTTTTCCACATCATGTGAACCTTTAATAATAGAATCAACATCTTCTTCTTCTTAGCCACCAATTTCATTACTAGATTTGTTAATTTTTTTTTCAACCCACAAATTATTTGTATAGATTAGTATTATATGGATTTCGATCCTTATCTTTAGGAGATATGATCTTGTTAGAAAGAGAAAGGCACAAACATAATTGGTGGATTCTGCTTGTGTTGCACTAAAATCCATGAAGAAAATGCTCCAGGACTAGTCCCACTGACACAATCTAACAACCTGCTTTATTTATGTTTTTTTTTTCATCCTTTTGCTCTTCCTCTCTGTTCAGTTTTTTTCCTCTACAAATTAACACCCTTTGTTCCCTTTCTCCCTCACTTCCTCATCCCTAAACTCACCCTTCCAATTAAAGGAACTGAACTATTGTACAAAGGCCTTACAACAACTAAAATTGCTAACTGAGGTCCTAAAACAATTAAGGCACATTGGAAATAACTCAATTAGCAAAAAGACATTGGTTCTTAGCAACTAAGCAATTGAAATTGGTCCTTACAGCAACTGGAACACTGGTCTGAACAATCTGACCAGGGCAACCTACGTTGTAAACATCAATTATTCACTTTCCAAACACAATGTTCAGACAAGAATCCTAAAGGTTCAAACTTCGGAGAGAAATCATCCTTTCAGAAAAGAAGAGTTCCCTCCAATCACCCATCATTTTAATTTTGTTGTGGTCAAGTCAAGTACAACATCTGAAAGTGACTATTGGGGTCAAAGTATTGGAAAACAGATTCTGGTACAAGGTGATTATTCTAGTGTTACTTTGTTTTAGAGGATTTTGATGTAAACGTCTACGTTTTCGGAAAGATGGGGTTCCATATCTGTGTGAGTACCTTGTCCTTACAGAAATATCAACAATGCAAACAAGTTCACGCATATTGGTAAGAACAGGGCAACAACCAATTACATGGACACATTGCACACAACTAGGGAAGAACAAGGCAATCAATTTATTCAAGTAGCGTTCTAAAACAGAGAACTTACCTCGCACTCCAGAACACCCAATTCAATGGAAGCCAAGCCACACCGCGAGCTCTCAACCCAACAGCCAACCTTGGGCTTCACTGCAACGACCTCCTGATGCTAATCACCACGAATCACCACCCCACTTGCCGCACAAGCCTGACGCGCACGACTGATGGACAAATTTATGATCACCAAAATATGATGTCACAAACTTGTTGAACAATCGGCAAGTATGACCGAATCATTTCAAGTAATAAACTCGGTAAGACCAAGTATCGTTCTCCCAAAGGACTCACGGCCTAGTTTAGTTATGTGATTCGTTGATTAGCTAAGACTTAAGGACGAAATAATTGGAGTTTAATATGCAAAACAGAAAATAAACATGTATGCATGAGGTTTTGATCAATGGCAAAAGCAAAAGACAAGCACTTTCAATGAAATATATATATATGAATATGTTGTTGGGGGTCAATTTCATCTTATCCACTCTCATATATTTTAGGAATTCAACATTCAAATCATCATTGTTAATGCCACTCTCTAAATTACCTTGTCAAGAAGGCCTATCCCTAATTACGAGTTCATACGATTCCTAGCATTCCTAATAATTAGTTCTCTTAGCACAGGAGCTTAACGACAACCAATATAATATTGGGAGTAATTCCCCGGATCTAGACTTCCCCGTACGTTCCCGTATCGACAAAATCAATAATCATGCATTGAAAGAGTTAAACAAAGCAAGCATTAGGCAAAGAGGAAAAACCCTAACTAATGATGAAGGAAAGCATAAATCTTAGATTAAGATGCAAGCACAAATTCCATATATGAGAGCTTCAAAAGATTACATTGATTCCCCAACAAACATACAAGGTTTAGTTCACCATATTCATGGTGAATCTAGATGAACAATAATGAAAGAATGAAGGATAAAACCCTAGAAAGGTGAAGAGGTAGCCTGAGCATCCAAGATCCTCCTTCAAAGGGGTGGAAGAGAAAGTGTTTGCTTCGTTTCTACCAAAGATACCAACCCTAAGACATCTAGGTCTTTAAATAGGACATAAAAATAATAGAAAACGGGTCCAGGCCCAAACAGATCATAAAATCGCATAAAACTGGCCCAAAACTCGTCTGGTTGACTTTTTTCGTATTCTGGTTGACTGGTTGACTTTTCTGGTTGACTAGTTGACTTTTCTAGTTTCTGGTTGACTTTTCTGATTCCATCTCTCTCCTTCTTCACTTCTTTCACTAAATTTACCTTAAAACCTGCACAAAAACACTGAAATCAAGCATAAACCTGTCCAGCTCTCTTATTTCTGAAAATATGGATAAAAGCATGATTTCAAGCTAGTTTCTAAGTGTAAAGGTTGCTTTTTGTGTCAATTTTAAGCATGAAAATAACAGTTTTTCAACTGTTATCAACGACCACGAGCCACCACCCCTCCCGCAAGACCCACAGCGACACGACGAACCGTACGCACACAATGCCATCGGACAGAACGGACAGGGAGAGGGATAGGGAGAGAATGAACGAAAGCTAGCGAAAGGGAATGCAGACGAAGTGAATGGGAAGGTCGATGGGAAGGGAGGGCCGAAATCGCAGCTCTTACCGGCAGAGGGGAAGGAGGGCTTTGTTTGACAAAATTGGGGACGAACCCCAATCATTGATTTTAATTGTTGGACGCTCTTACCGAAGGTTTCAAAACCCTCGCTAAGGTCTTTTTGACCGTCGGAAATGCGATTTCGTCTAGGCCGTCGATGATTCACTTGTTACCCTCGGTAAAACACTTTTACCGATGGTAGATAGGCCTTCGGAAAAATACCCTCGGTAATTCGCGCTTTTCTTGTAGTGATTTTCATATAAGTAGTCGTGGAAAAATTTAGAAGTCCATATTTACAAGTTATTTATCTTGAGTTACTTGTTTCCACAAGGGTAACATTAACTCAAGATTCGAATTGCCATATTTTGAAAAGGATTGCACAAAATATGGAATGATAATCAGTTTGAAGTTAATATTTGAAGACTCAATAATGATTGGAACAGAAGTAAAGAATTGGAAACCTTCCCTGTTAGGTTCCATGATTTTTGGAGGAGTTGAATTTGCCATCAGTAATAATTTCTCTCTTTCTCTATTTTCCATTGCTTTCTTCTTTTCTTCTTCTCTTCTCTTTTCCTCTTCTCTTCTTTCTCTTTCTCGTCTCCCTTCTTCCTTTCTCTTTTCTTCTCTCCCTCTCTCTACTTTCTCTGTTCTCTCTTCTTCTTTTCTTACTTTTGCTCTTCTCTCTCTTTCTTCTCTCTCTCTTTTCTTCTCTCTCTCTTTTCTTGTTCTCTCCTTTCATCTTCTTTTTTCCTTTCTTTTTCTTTTCTTTCTTCCTCTCTTCTTTTAATCTCTCTTTCCCTTTTCTTATCCTTTAACTCTTGAAGTCTTGCCCCAAATTCTATTTCTCTATGAAAGAAAGCATGATCATTTAAACTCTCAAGAAATAATTTTCCATTTTCAATACTATCTCTCATTAGTTCCAGGTTTCTTTTGATTGTAAGAGGCACAAACTTTCTTCTCATGCAAGCTCTTAATTCATACCAATCATGAATGGAGGATTTTCTACCTTTATTAACCCAATATTGCCTTTCATCCCACCACTCACGTGCATGCTTTTCTAACCTAGAGAGATATAAACTAAGAACACGAGATTCACACTCTCTAGAAAGAACAATGGGACTATATGATTCAATTTCACTTTGTCTAACAAGGAATGGATGCATTTTATCAATTTCTTTTTCCCAAACTAGGTATTTTAAGGCATCTATGTCTTTACCAAAGAATGGAAGTTTACTAGCTTGAGTATACAAATCATCCTTAATATATGAATTATAGTACCCATTATCAATCCTAGATGACCTATATGAACTAGACGACATATATGAATAACAAGACATTTTATTTCTACAAGTTTTTCACAAACTTTTTATATTTTTGGTGAAGGATTTCTAGAAAGATTTTAGAGGTAAAATGAACCAAATAGCTCCCAGAAAGGAGAGGTGAGTCACAAATGGATAAGCTTAAGAACCTTGTCCTTCCTAGCCAGAGAGTGTTTGGTTGTTTCTTACCTTAGTTTTTAGGTAGAAATCTTTCAAAAGCTTTTTGAATGAAAGCTGAAATGCACCTAGAAACCAAATAAAGGTTTTGCTAAATGAAACGCGCTCCTATATATCACGGAGACTTAAAACATAAAAGTCAAACAAGCAAAGTAAAGTAAAGGAATGCAAATGCCAAATGCTAAGCGATCCTAAGTGAAAGTGCAAGTGACACTTTGAGCCCCTTGACACACTTTCACACTAAGAAGTGGAAACTAAGCTATTACAATGTTTAATTGTGCACTTGGCATTTCTTAAAAAGCATATTTCCAAGCCACTTTGAGTTGCAAATGGAAAAGCAATTAAATTTCAAATTTTCTGTGATACAAAGCTGGAAAGTACTTGATACAATGCTTAAAATTTATAAATGATGCTGCTGCTGCAAAAATTGGACTGTTGCAGCCCTCCAAAATTGGTGCGAAGTATGGCGCAAGATGGTGAAATGCTACTGAATTCTTGAGCAAGAGTAACTCCCTTGTCAAATTCAGCAACCCTTCCACTTCCTAGTATGTTACCCCCTTGGAGCAAGGATTCTGGACCTTGGAAGCCTCACCTAAACATCACAGCTCCCTGCCACACACTAAACCAGTCACAACAAAAATCTGCGCTACACCAGAATTCAAATTCGCATACCAAGTTTGGTGGCACAAATTGGAGGTCAAACAAGTTTATTTAAAGTATTTTTAAGCTTTGAATCAATGAAGGGACACAAAAAGAACCTAGGAGAGGCACTAGATCAGATTAAACAAGCAAGAAAAATAAAAAATGAAGTGCCAAAAGTAGTGCAGTAAGGTGTTTGATAAAAAATGTAATTATTTGATAAAAGTCCCTAAAGAAGTGCAGATTTTGTGATTTTTGAGTTTTGGGGTTCAAAACTGGAATGTTTTGTTTTCTTTTGCTTTTTATGGATGTTTTACACTGTTTTAATCATATCTTTGCATTTGGAAACATAAACCAAGCTTTTGCCAATCCAAAAATGAGATTTGAAGAAATGGAATTTCAAACAGCACTAAAAAATGGTTACTGCACCAGAAAAGTGGCTTTAAAAGTGTGCTTTCAAACAACAAGGAATCACACTGCACTCGAAATTCACTAGTTCACTTCCACATTTAAGCAAAATTTGATGGTTTAGGAAATGATTTTGCATATAATGAACCGTGCACACAAGTTTCAAATGTCAAAATAAACTTGCACAAACATTCACAATGCACAAAAATAGCCAGATGCTTCAAATCACACCTGTTGTAGCCAATTATGCAGCACTTTTTTACTAAAATTATAGACCAGAATTTAGAATTGAATGGAATAAAATGAAAACAGTAGTTGCAATGACTCTAGGACAGTTCTACTAACTAGATCTAACTATAGAATATCAGCTAGAAGAATTTAAACACCTAAGACACAAGCAAAGCAGTAAGCACGGTGAAAGCTTGGACTAGAAACAATGACAACACTAATTTACCAGATTTTGATCAACTCAACCATTCATTTTGCAATTCTGTGATTATTATGAGTTGCTACTTCTTGAAACATGTTTAACAACATTAAACAAACTTGCACAAAGGTTGAGAAACATGAAATCTGGACAAAAACATATTGGATCATATTAAACCAAAAATTGACTTTTTATGTAGATTTTGAAACAGAAGCAAAGTTTGACACTATTGTTAGTGCATATGATGAAAGCTAGACTTGATCTTATTGGTTTATATGATCAATATATCACTATAGCAAATGCACTAGACTCATTTTAAAATGAAAAACATAGCTAGACAAATTCAAACACATGATAATAGATGTAAAACTGTAGTACTATGCACATGACTAGGACAAACTGGAAAATTAAGAACGAAAGCTGGAATGAACACAAACCAATGATTTTCACCAATTAAAATGATCAACAAACACTAAGGAACAATGAAAGCATAAGAACATCCACAACAAAAACGAAATTAAGCCAAAACAATTTCAAACAGTGACAAACATATGGACTGCACAACATGTAAGTGAAAAAAATGAAAAGAAGAGTGGCTTAGCTCTTGAACACAAGCGTGGAAAACCTGGCACTTGATGCCAAATGGTGGAAGCAACTCCATACTTCAAGTGAGAGCTGTCCCAAACTCAGAATGGACGTAGAGGAATGGAGAAATGAGTGATGTTTATGGTGCACGCCAAGTGTTTGTGAAATGGTTTAGTGAGGTTTGGTGAGTGTGTGAGGTTTCTCAAGTTTAGAAGGCCTTCCAAAGGGGAAGGAAGCTAGCACTAAAAGTTTCGAACTCTGAGGATATGACTGGAGCAAACTCAACCGCATTTCATTATCTCATCAAAGTTGGATTTTACATGAAGATGCACCTCTCTTTTATAGGTGAAGAGAGAGCTCTAAATCTTACTTTGCAAGCTTCTAAGATCACTAAAGAAGAGTATCTAAGACGCTACTCAGTTTGGGCTGCAAGTTCCATGCCAAAAACATTAAAAACATGTGTTCTTCAAAAGCTGAAATCTGGTGCAAATTGGCTGAGTGCGAGCAGCAGGTGGTTGGGCTCAGTCTTCATTCCGGAAGGTAATTTCCCTTTGCATCCAATCCGGAAGCCATCTTCTCCAATCCAGAAAACACTTAAAATGCACTCTTCTTTGTCTCCTTTGCTCTCTCTAGCTTGGCAAGCCTTCTAAAATGCTTAGGCATGGTATCCAATGTTTATTGGTGACCTATAAAACAATATAAATATGTTTAGTAAAGAGAATCTATCTAAGACTTAGATAAGGAAAGAGCTTTTTGTTAAAAGTCTTTATTCACTTTCCTTTCTTAGTCTTAGTCTAAGTTGATACTTCTTTGGATGGGAAGTCCTTCAAGGAGTTGCCATCAGTTATGAAGTGAGGGAAAATAAACACATGATCAATGAAAGGACATAACAACAGTATAATTGAAAAGCATCTTAATGAGTGAAATTGTCGAGCTTAATGACATATTTAAGTATCTTAATGAGTTTGGTAGGTACACAAGCTGATATGGAATGACATGCCTAGATAAAAAGGAAAACTAAAAATTAAACAAACAAAAACATAAATGGAATTAAAAGACAGAAAATGAAAGAGAGAAAAGGAAAGCAAACTTGGGAGATTAAAGCCATGGCACTTGCAAGGATCCAAGATAAGTGTGACAAAGATTGCCACTTGTTCTTCACAAGATAAGACCCAAAATTCAGACTAAGACATATATTTTATCTCAAAGAAGAAATACAATTTAATGCAAATCACTCTTATTTTCATTAAATGAAAGGTTTATGTTACAAAGGAGGCCATAGGTTGTTTATATAGGTCTAGGAGAGGAAGAAGGTTGAGTAAACTAAGGGATATGGGAGTTGGAGACCTTAAATCTGAAAAGTAACGTCCAAGACAAGTTTTAGGTCTCACATCTCTTAGTTCTATATCATCCTAAAGGTATATAAGCTACCCAACTAGCCTAAAGATCAAAACTAAAGCTATACAAAGTTGCCTTATTTTACAAGCTATCTAAAGGAGGAAGACGTATTTATTCTTCTTTTTTTAAAGTCCAAACTATATGAAGTCCCACATTGCTTGCCCTTTAAAGAGAAGAAGGATATATAATATAAGCTTCTCTACAACTGAACTAAGAAAAAAAAAACTAGAAAGGAAAAATACAAGCCTATGAAAACTTATGCTACTAAAGGCCAAAATACAAGCCATAAAATATATGATATGTCTTTTTGTCTCTTCATGCTTTCTTCAGGTTTTGCCTCATCTATGATCACATAACAAGACCCCCAAGCTCGATAATTTAACATGCATAATGATTGAATTTGTTTGGACGACAATTCACCCTATGTTTGAGTTTTGACCGGACTTACTCATGTAGGTGGAAAGGACTTTATTGCGGTTGTAACTTGATAACGATTGATTTCACCGTTATTTGAGAGTAAATTTTGATATCAAATGAACCATTTTTGACTTAGAAACTTGTTTGTTCTCTTGATTTTGGTAAATAAGAGAGTTGAGGTTACACTTGAAGATTTTATCACTAAATTCCCTTGATTTTGTAGGAAATTTGGATGAATTGGAAGAGGAGTTAAGTTGTCAAGAAGTTGGAACTCATGAAGGACAAAAAGAGCACCAGAAGAGAAGGCTGTAGAAGGTCGCATCACGCTTGAGCGCCCTTTTTCTGACCCTCAGCGCTAGAAACTTGCAGTCACGCCTGGGCGCCCTTTTTGGGGCGCTATCGCCACTCCTTCGCAAGCACGCTTGGGCGCCCTAAGTAGGGGCGCTGAGCGGTGTTAACGTTGGCCCATGATCCAATTCAGCTCTATTTAAGGATTAGCTAGACCTAGAGAGGGTATCTTTTGACAAAATTAACACAAATTCAGATTTTCTTCAATTCTCTGGAGGCAGAAGTGGATGTGGAAGCTCTCTTCTTCAGTTTTTAGTGTTTTCTATCTTTTTCATTCCCTTTTTCATCCTCTTCATGTTTTGGAGAATTGCTCCCAAAATTAGTATTGCTCAGGGATGGGGATATGAGTTTTGGTCGTCTTAAGCTCCTAATCGTAAAGCAGAATTAATTATTTGGGATGCAAGGGATTGTGGTCTAGTAATTAAGGATAGGCTTTCTTCGCCGAGGGATCGGGTTTTAAGTAATTTAGAGAGTGACGTTAACAATTGAATGAAGAAGACGAATTCATATATGCATGAGAGTAAACTAGGTGAAATCTAAACCCCAACAACATATTCATCTCATATTTTCAATATCATCCATTCAAGTTTGTGTTTTCTTGAATTGATCAAAAGTGCATTCATATTTACTTTCTTGTTTTGCATTCGAAATCCTCAATTGGTTTACAAAAAGTCTTAATTAGTTGAGTAGTCACATGACTGTTTAGTGTCGTGAGTCTCTTGGGAAACGATACGTGGTCTTACTATTTATTATTACTTGATACGATTCGGTACACTTGCCGACATCTTAACATAACTAGTCGATAACGGTTGAAAATACTATTATTTGTGATATAATTTTGATACTAAATGCACTCTTTTCTGCTTAGAAACCTTCTTGGAATCATGTTTTTCTGTTAAGTTGTGTGAATAAGAGAGTTGAGGTTGAATTTGATGGTTTTATGACTAATTCCCCTTGTTTTGGCAGGAAATGAGATAATATGGAAAGCAGAGATGAAGTGCCAAGAAGATGGAGCTCAGAAAGGCTTGGCAAAGCACTAAAAGGGAGGATTGCTTGAAGCTTGGGCGCCCCGTTTGGAGGCAATAAGGTGCAGCTACCTTACGTCTCACTCCATAATGTTTGAGTACCTTGGCTAGCTGATAATTGCAAAAGTGAGATCCTCCATCACTAATATGTATTCTAGGAGTTCCAAAGCGTGAAAAGATTTGCCTCTTTAAAAATTTAATCACCGTGCTTGCATCATTTTTAGGACACGCCAATGCTTCTACCCATTTGCTCACACAGTCCACTGCCACCAAAATGTATTCATTGTTGAAAGATGGTGAAATGGTCCTACAAAATCAATGCCCCAGCAATCAAAGATTTCAACCTCTAAAATGCCCTGTAATGGCATCTCATGACGTCTTGAAATAGTTCCAGTTCTTTGACACCTGTCACAATTCCTGGCATGATTATGAGAATCTTTAAATAACGTAGGCCAATAAAAACCTGACTGGAGAACTTTTGCTGCTGTCCTTTCTCCATTGAAATGACCTCCATAGGGTGAGTCATGACAATGCCAGAGAATTCCTTCAGCTTCTTTATTTGTCACACATCGCCTCAAAAGATTATCTGCTCCAATTTTGAATAAATAAGGGTCATCCCATATAAATTGCTTGGCATCATGCAAAAATTTCTTTCTTTGTTGCCAATTAAGATCTTCTGGAATTACTCTTGCAACTTTAAAATTGGCTATATAAGCAAACCACAACCTCTTTTGAATATACATGAGTGTTTCATCCGAAAAAGATTCCCAGATTTCTGCTTCCTTGCTAGTAACCTCAGTATTAACTAACCGAGATAAATGATCAGCAATCAAATTCTCACTTCCCTTCTTATCACGGATCTCTACATCAAACTCTTGCAATAGCAGTACCCATCTAATCAGCCGTGGCTTAGAATCTGCCTTTGTCAACAAATATTTTATGGCTGCATGGTCTGTGTAGATAATCACCTTAGACCCAATGGGATAAGGTCTAAATTTCTCCAGAGCATAAACTATAGCTAGAAACTCCTTTTCAGTAGTAGCATAATTTAATTGGGCATCATTCAACACTTTGCTAGCATAATGGATGGTGTGAAATACCTTCTCTTTTATCTGACCAAGGACGACTCCTATTGCATATCACTAGCATCACACATTACTTCAAAATTCTGATTCCAGTCTGGAGCTACAATCACTGGAGCCGAAATCAATTTGCTTTTGAATATGTCAAAAGCTTTCAAACATTCATCATTCATCACAAAAGGTACATCTTTAACCAGCAGATTACTCAATGGCTTTGCAATTTTTGAGAAGTCTTTAATAAATCTTCTATAGAATCCTGCGTGGCCTAAGAAGCTTCTGATTCCCTTCACATTTGTTGGTGGAGGAAGTTTCTCAATAACCTCTACTTTGGCTTTATCTACTTTAATCCCCTTAGCATAAATCTTATGCCCTAACACAATTCCTTCTATTACCATGAAATGACATTTTTCCCAATTAAGTACCAGATTCGTCTGAACACATCTTTTGAGGACAATATCCAGATTCACCAAGCACCTTTGGATGGAGTCTCCAAAAACTGAGAAATCATCCATGAAGACTTCAATGCATTTCTCTATGAGATCTAAAAAAATTGCCTGCATACACCTTTGGAATGTAGCTGGGGCATTACATAATCCAAATGACATCTTTCTGTAGGCAAAGACACCAAAAGGACATGTGAAGGCCGTCTTCTCTTGGTCTTTTGGATCTACCACAATTTGATTATATCCAGAGTATCCATCTAGAAAACAATAGAAAGCCTGACCTGTCATTCTCTCCAACATCTGGTCCATGAAAGGAAGAGGAAAATGATCTTTCTTGGTGGCTTTATTCAATTTCCTGTAATCAATGCACATTCGCCATCCAATAACAGTCCGAGTAGGAATAAGCTCAATCTTCTCATTATGGATTACTGTCATCCCACCTACCTTTGGAACTACCTGCACTGGACTTACCCATTCACTGTCAGAGATTGGATAAATAATGCCAGCTTCCAAGAGCTTCAATACTTCTTTTCTAACCACCTCCTTCATGACAGGATTTAGTCTTCTCTGTGGTTCAGGACTCGGCCTATATTCATCTTCCATAAAGATCATGTGCATGCAATAAGTTGGACTTATACCTTTAAGATCTGAGATGGACCACCCAATAGCTGCTTTGTTGGCTTTCAATATTTCTACCAACTTTCCTTCTTCAGGAAGCAAAGAATTACTGATGATGACTGGTTTTGTTCCATCTTCGTCTAGAAAAACATATTTTAAGTGTGATGGTAACATTTTTAATTCTAACTTCTTTGCTTTGACTTCTTCTTTCGTATCAAGCGTCTCAAATTTAGCATCTTCCACTGGAATCTCCTTCAATGTCCCCAAGTCCGTCATTCATTCATCAAGTCATAAAGGTTGTTTTTTATATCAATTTTAAGTATAAAAATAACAGTTTTTCAACTGTTATCAAGTCCTTCAGTCAAGGGCATAGTAATCTCCAATTTCTTGAAGATATCCATGAAACACCCAAATTGCTTCTCTTTTTCCTTCTTTGAGTAAACTTCAGGGTAAGGAAGGTATTTCTCATGAGCTTCAATTTTTCTCTTCCCTTGTTCTTTTTTTTTTTTTCTTATTCTCCCCCTCATCTCTCTCATTTTCTTTTCTCTCAACCTCTTCTTTTCTCTCTTCATTTTTCTCTCCACTCATCTTTTCCTTCTCACCAACTTTCTTCTCTTTTCTCTAAATTTCTCTCTCAGCTAACATCTCGCAATTTATAATCATAATGGCGTTACATTCCTCTTTAGGGTTAACTTCAGTATTAGCCCCAAAAATCCTCTCAAACTTATCCTCCAACTTCTTAGCTAGTTGACCCACCTGTATTTCCAAATTTCTAATGGCCATTTTTGTTCTTTTATTATGGAGATGGACACTGATAACATTTGAAAAATTGTTATTTTCATGCTTAAAATTGATACTAAAAGCTACCTTTAACACTTAGAAACTAGCTTGGAATCATGCTTTTGTTCATATTTTTAGAAATAAGAGAGCTGGAGAGGTTTATGCTTAATTTCAGTGTTTTATGCAGGTTTTAAGGTGAATTTGATGAAAGAAGTGAAGAAAGATAGAGATGGAATCAGAAAAGAACTCAAAAAGTGCAAAAGAAGAGAAGCCGCAAGTACCGCTCAGCGCCAGTTTACCGCTGAGCGGCACTAATGAACACCCGTTGGCTCCGTTGAGGGGTGAAAGTGCAGTTGAGGGGAATAATTCAACACACGCACTTACCGCTGAGCGCCATTATTTTGGGCTTAGGCCCACTTTTCTGTAATATTTCGAATAGTATATAAGCTTTAGGATTTCCTAGGGTTTGTATCTTTGGCAGAGTACGAAGCAAACACACACCTTTCCACCCCTTGGAGGAAGATTTTGGATGCTAAGGCTACCTACTCATCTTTCTAGGGTTCTATCTTTCACTATTTCATTGTATTTCATCTAGTTTCACCATGAATATGGTGAACTAAACTTTGTATTGTTGTTGGGGAATCAATGTAATCTTTTGAAGCTCTCATATATGCAATTTTGTGTTTAAACATCATATCTATGATACATGCTTTCTTTCATCTTTAGTTAGGGTTTTTCCTCCTTGCTCAAAGCATGCATTGTTTAACTCATTCGATGTCATGATTATTGGTTTTATTGATATGGACACATACGGTAAAATCTAGATCTGGGGAAATTCTCCCAAAAGGAGTACTGCCTAGACATAGGGATATGAGGGTTGGTTGCCTTTAAGCTTCTGTGCTTCAGAATTAATTATTGGCGATGTTAGGAATTGTATGAACTCATAATTAAGGATAGGCTTTCTTCGCCGAGACATCGGGTTTAAGGTAATTTAGAGAGTGGCATTAACATTGATGAAAGGAATGATGAATTCCTAAAATATATGAGAGTGGATAAGATGAAATTGATTTCCCCAACAACATACTGATCCATATAATTCATTTCAAGTGTTTGTGTTCCTCTTTTCCATTGATCAAACTCATGCATACATGTTTACTTATTGTCTTTTGCATTTGAAACCTCAAGAATTTGTTCACAAGTCTTAAATAATCGAGAAATCATATAACTAACTAGGCCGTGAGTCCTTTGGGAGAACGATACTTGGTCTTACCGAGTTTATTACTTGATACGATTCGGTCACACTTGTCGAGGGTTAAACAAGTTTTTGGCGCCGTTTTTCGGTGTTCATAAATTTGTCATCATGTTTTTGGCGCCGTTGCCGGGGACTCGTGGTTTAACTAGTTTATTTGTGTGATTATTGATTATCTTTGACTTGAATTTTGAATTTTGAAATTTTGAATTTTTGTTTTTATTTTTCAGTTTTTTTTTTCTGTTTTTATTTTTCGATTTTTATTTTATTTTATTTTATTTTATTTTCTGTTTTTATTCTTTGGTTTTTATTTTATTTTATTTTATTTTTCTATTTGTATTTTTCTGTTTTTTGTTTTTATTTTTCTGTTTTTATTTTATCTTCTTATCTCTTATATTATTTCTTCTATATCTTTTTGTGCTGACAAATTTTTCTAGGGACTTGTTTTCTTGTGTATGCAGGAAGTAATTCGAACTAGAAGCAAGAAAACCTCGGAACCTCTTCTTGAAGGCTTAGACGAGCATAGACGGAGGAGAAGAATCCGTACATCTAGAGAACTTTTCCCTCCTCCGGAAATTCTTTTACAACCTTCACCACAAGGTTCTTACCATAGCACTGAGGAGATGGAGAATAATAATGTAGTTGGCCCTCAGCATTTCAATAGCATAGCAAGATCGAGGGTCAATGCAGCTAATATGGAGGTGAAACCGACATTAATCCAACTGGTTAAGAGTAACCAATTTAATCGGTTGTCTCATGAAAGCCCATATGAGCACCTCACAACCTTTAATGAAATTTGCAATATATTGAAGATAAATGGGGTGCCTGACGAAGCAATCAAACTTAGCCTGTTTCCATTCTCATTGGGAGGCAACGCTAAGCTTTGGTTGAACTCTTTTCCAGAAGGGAGCTTTACAGAGTGGGAAGCTGTGGTGACAAAGTTCTTGAACAAATACTTCCCACAATCCAAGGTAAACAAAGAGAAGCAAGAGATATCATCTTTCAGGCAAGGCATGGAGGAATTACTAGGTCATGCATGGGACAGATACAAAAGCCTATTAAGAAAGACTCCCACGCATGGATTTGACGAAGTAGAAGTAGTCCTATTCTTCCTTGGAGGTCTTGGTTCACAAACCAAGTTGATGCTAGACGCCTCAGCTGGAGGCAATATCAAATGGAAGACTCCAGAGGAAGCCACTGAAATAATTTAAAACATGGCTACTAATGATAATGAGCTGAACAGTGAAAGAGGAGCTCCTAGTCAGAAGGAGTTGCTACAATTTCAATCAAATGATGCCCTGCTTATTCAAAATAAGATTATTTCTCAGTAGTTGGAAGAAGTAATTAAGAAACTTTCTCAATTACCACAAGAAATACAAAATGTTTCAATGGTTCAATGGCAGCAGCAAAGATGGCAAACACAACCTACTCCATCTGGGAAGACAACAAAACTTGATGAGACTTTGCAACAATTCTTGAAGACGAATGCATCTTATTGTAAGAATGTGGAAGTTGCATTTAAAAATATGAAGATCCATATTGAGCAAATAGTTGACAAGATGAAAAATGGTAATCTCAGAGAGGAATGTAAGACTATTGTTACCAGAAGTGGTAAGGTGTTAGAGGAGAGAAAAATAGAAAGAGAGGAGAAAGAAAATGAGAGTGAAAAAGAAACATGTGAGTGGAAAGAAAGAGTTGAGAGAGAGAAAAAGAAAGAAGAAGAAGATGAATGGAAAAGGAAAGAGAGAGAAGAGAGAGATGAGAGACAAAGAGAAAAAGAGTTTGAAAAACCACTTCCTTATCCAAAGAATTATTCAAGGAAGGAGAAAGAAAAACAGTTGGAAAGATTCATGGAGTTGTTTAAGAAGCTGGAGATTACTATACCATTCTCTGAAGCATTGCAACAGATGCCATCATATGCAAAATTTTTGAAGGAACTCCTTACAAAGAAAAACAAGTACATTAAGAAGGAAACTATCAAAGTACAGGGTAACTACAGTGCAATCATACAGAAATTACCTCCTAAGCTTAAAGATCCAAGAAGCTTCACTATTCCGTGCACCATAGGAGACTTGGAAGTTGGAAGAGAATTGATTGATTTGGGAGCTAGAATTAATTTAATGCCGCTATCCATGTTTAAAACAATTGAGGGTTTGGAACTCAAACCTACAAGAATGGCTCTTCAATTGGCAGATAAGTCTCTTAAATATCCATATGAAGTGGTTGAAGACGTTTTAGTGAAGGTTGACAAGTTTGTATTCCCAGTAGATTTTATTGTAATGGAGATGGAAGGGAATGGTGATGTGCCTCTCATTCTTGGGAGACCTTTTATGAAGACTGCTAGAGTTTTAATTGATGTAGAGAATGGTAAGCTTAAAGTGAGAGTTCATGATGAAGAAGTAAAGTTTGACGTATTCAAAAGCCATGACATATCCAAATGATGATAAAACATATTTTCAACTTGACGAACTTGATGAAGTTTGTATGGAGCAAGAAAGGATGGTGCATTATGCTTCTCCATTAGAAAAAACTCTTATTGATGCATGTGAAGATTTAGATGAACGAGAAGAGAAATTAATTGAAGAATGTATGATGGACTTGGAAACATTGAAGGAGATTCCAGTGGAGGATACAAAGTTTGAGATAATTGATAAGGAAGAAGAAGTCAAAGCAAAGAAGTTAGAATTAAAAACACTACCATCACATCTGAAGTATGTTTTTCTAGAAGAAGATGGAACAAAGCCAGTCATCATCAGTAACTCTTTGTCTCCAAAAGAAGAAGAACAATTGATAGAAATTCTGGAAGCTAACACAGAAGCGATTGGGTAGTCAATCTCAGATCTTAAAGGTATTAGCCCAACTTATTGTATGCATAAGATCTTTATGGAAGATGATTATAGACCAAGTGCTCAAACACAGAGAAGGTTAAATCCTGTAATGAAGGAGGTGGTTAGAAAAGAAGTGTTGAAACTTTTGCAAGCTGGTATCATCTATCCAATCTTTGACAGTGAATGGGTAAGTCCAGTACAGGTGGTTCCAAAGAAAGGCGGGATGACAGTAATTCATAATGAGAAGAATGAACTTATTCCTACTCGGACAGTTACTGGATGACGAATGTGCATTGATTACAGGAAGCTAAATAAAGCCACTAGGAAGGATCATTTTCCTCTTCCTTTCATGGACCAGATGTTGGAGAGATTAGCAGGTCAAGCTTTTTATTGCTTTCTAGATGGATATTCTGGATACAATCAAATTGTGGTAGATCCGAAAGACCAAGAGAAGACGACTTTTACTTGTCCTTTTGGTATCTTTGCCTACAAAAAGATGCCATTTGGATTATGTAATGCTCCAGCTACATTTCAAAGGTGTATGCAGGCAATTTTTGCAGATCTCCTAGAAAAGTGCATTGAAGTCTTCATGGATGATTTTTCAGTCTTTGGAAATTCTTTCCAAAGGTGTTTGGCTAATTGGGATATTGTTCTTAAAAGATGTGTTCAGACAAATCTTGTTCTCAATTGGGAGAAATGTCATTTCATGGTAACAGAAGGAATTGTGCTGGGACATAAAATTTCTGCTAAAGGGATTGAGGTGGATAAAGCCAACGTAGAAGTCATTGAGAAACTGCCTCCACCAACAAATGTAAAGGGAATCAGGAGTTTTCTAGGTCATGCTGGATTTTACAGAAGATTCATCAAAGATTTTTCAAAAATTGCTAAACCATTGAGTAATCTTCTTATGAAGGATGCCCCTTTTGTGATGAATGAAGAATGTTTGAAAGGTTTTGACACATTGAAGAGTAAATTAGTGTTAGCTCTAGTAATTATAGCTCCATATTGGAATAAAAATTTTGAGCTAATGTGTGATGCTAGTGATTATGCAATAAGAGTCGTTCTTGGCCAGCGAAAAGAGCAGATCTTTCATCCAATTTATTATGCCAACAAAGTTTTGAATGATGCTCAGTTGAATTATGCTACTACGGAGAAAGAGTTCCTAGCTATAGTGTATGCTTTAGAGAAATTTAGACCTTATCTTATTGGGTCTAAGGTGATTATTTATACAGATCATGCAGCTATCAAATATTTGTTGACAAAGCCAGACTCTAAGCCACGTCTGATTAGATGGGTACTACTCTTGCAAGAATTTGATGTGGAGATCCGTGATAAGAAAGGGAGTGAGAACTTGATTGTTGATCATTTGTCATGGCTAGTCAACAAGGAGGTCACTAGCAAGGAATCAGAGATCTGGGAATCTTTTTCAGATGAAGCACTCATGTATATTCAGCAGAGGCCATGGTTTGGTGATATGGCTAATTTCAAAGCTGCAAGGGTAATGGCAGAAGATCTAAATTGGCAACAAAAAAAGAAATTTTTGCATGATGCCAAGCAGTTTGTCTGGGATGATCCTTATTTGTTCAAACTTGGAGCAGATAATCTTCTGAGGATATGTGTGACAAATGAAGAAGCAGAAGGAATTCTCTGGCATTGTCATGATTCACCTTATGGGGGACATTTTAATGGAGAAAGAATAGCAGCAAAAGTTCTCCAATCAGGGTTTTATTGGCCAACTCTATTTAAAGATGCTCATAATCATGCTAGAAATTGTGATAAGTGTCAAAGACCAGGGACGATTACTAGACGTCATGAGATGCCATTACAGGGCATTTTAGAGGTTGAGGTTTTTGATTGCTGGGGTATTGACTTTGTGGGACCCTTTCCTCCATCTTTCAACAATGAATACATATTGGTAGCAGTGGATTATATGAGTAAATGGGTGGAAGCATTAGCTTGTCCTAAAAATGATGCTAGCACTGTAATCAAATTTTTGAAGAAGCAAATATTTTCACGTTTTGGAACTCCAAGAGTGCTAATTAGTGATGGGGGATCTCATTTCTGCAATTATCAACTAGGAAAAGTACTCAAACATTATGGAGTGAGACATAAGGTAGTTGCACCTTATCATCCACAAACCAATGGACAAGCTGAGGTATCTAACAGAGAGATAAAAAGGATCCTGGAAAAAACCGTTACTTCATCAAGAAAGGATTGGTCACTAAAACTGGATGATGCTCTTTGGGCTTATAGGACGGCAATGAAGACATCCATGGGATTATCACCTTTTCAATTAGTCTATGGGAAAGCATGTAATTTGCCAGTAGAGTTAGAGCTTAAAGCTTTGTGGGCTTTAAAATTCTTGAATTTTGATCCTTATGAAACTCAGAGCACACGCAGAAGGCAGATTCTGGAGCTTGAAGAAATGCAGTTACATGCATATGATTCATCCAGGGCGTAAGATCAAGTTTTATCATGACAGGAAGCTGGTGAATAAAGTCTTTAATCCAGGGCAGCAGGTGCTATTATTCAACTCAAGATTGAAGCTATTTCCTGGGAAGTTGAAGACAAAATGGTCAGGACCATTTGTAGTAAAAGGAGTGCATCCATATTGAGCAATTGAATTACTTCATCCAGCTGCTGATGATCCACAGAAAAGTTGGGTGGTGAATGGTCAACGTCTCAAGCCTTATCTAGGAGAAGTGCAACGCTTGTCCACAATGATGCAGTTGGTTGATCCTTGAGATTTTGGGTCAGGCTCGTGATGTTAAACAAGCGCTTACTGGGAGGCAACCCAGTGTTTTGAACTTATTTGCTTCTGTTTTTAGAATAGGGTTTGATGTACTCAATTGGAAACTTTGTCTGTTATGATGGTTTACTTATGATTGTTGTTTGATAAGTAATGCCTGATGATGCTTTGATATTGATTGATGTTGAGATGTGCACATTATATGCTTATACAGGTGATTCACAAGCTTTGTGAACAAATGCATGATGTTGTGATTGTGATTATGATACTAAGCAGGATGTGTATGTGGAATGTGAATGAGCTTATATGTGAGGTTTTGAGCCCCAGAGTTTTTGTGATTGAATGCTATTACTTTGAAAGCATGAATGATTTTGCCCAGGTTTTCTATGATTGAATCAATTGCTTGTTTGCATCATATGATCAAGGCCATTTGTTGGTAACCCTTTTATTAGCCAAATTTATGATTTTAGCCCATAAAAGAGAGCACTATGTGTTCTATCATTTGAACCCTTAGCCTTGAACATAAATTGAAAACCCCTTGTGAAAAGCTTTACATTAAGTTAAGTAGAAAATATTTTGTGGTATTGACAAATGTTCAAGTTTGGGGTTGTTGGGAAGTTATGAAAGGGAAATTGAAAGCATTGAGCTAAGAGCTAAGAACTAAGTATGTGAAAAGAAAAAGAAAAAGAGAAAGAAAAGAGAAGAAAAAGCAAAGCTCAATGCAAAGGAAAGTTGGGAATAAGTAAGAATGATTGTGTTTATATGATTCTCTTAACTCAAGGGTTTTGTGATCTAGAAAAACCAATTTTCTTGTTAGCCCAACCACATTATAAGCCATTGAAAAGTCCTTGTGATGATGTATGCTTGTGAATTTATTTGATTATGGTTAAATGAAAGGCAAAGTCAATTCATGTGACATGGTGATAGTAGAGTGAATGAGTGATTACCTCTTATACACTTGTATGTTTGAGTGAAACACTTTATCTAGTGAGGAAAGATTCCATGAGCACATGAACATCCATGCTTAGTTGATTGATCATTCATGAAAAGGAGAATTTGTTGGATATTAGGTGATTATGTGAACACTAAAGCATGTGCATGTCTTGATTGAAGTTTTTGTCATGACCTTAATTGAGTACTTACTTATCTTGAAAAGAGGATTTTTGAATGGAGTGAACCATTGTATTGATTGGTAGAAGATTGAGTTACATCTTGTTTGCTTGAGGACAAGCAAAGTTCTAAGTTTGGGGTTGTGATAACAGTTGAAAAACTGTTATTTTCATGCTTAAAATTGATACTAAAAGCAACCTTTAACACTTAGAAACTAGCTTGGAATCATGCTTTTGTTCATACTTTTAGAAATAAGAGAGTTGGACAGGTTTATGCTTGATTTCAGTGTTTTATGCAGGTTTTAAGGTGAATTTGATGAAAGAAGTGAAGAAGGATAGAGATGGAATCAGAAAAGAACTCAAAAAGTGCAAAAGAAGAGAAGCCGCAAGTACCGCTCAGCGCCAGTTTACCGCTGAGCGGCACTAATGAACACCCGTTGGCTCCGTTGAGGGGTGAAAGTGTAGCTGAGGGGAAGAATTAACACACGCACTTACCGCTGAGCGCCATTATTTTGGGCTTAGGCCCACTTTTCTGTAATATTTTGAATAATATATAAGCTTTAGGACTTCCTAGGGTTTGTATCTTTGGCAGAGTACGAAGCAAACACACACCTTTCCACCCCTTGGAGGAATATTTTGGATGCTAAGGCTACCTACTCATCTTTCTAGGGTTCTATCTTTCACTATTTCATTATATTTCATCTAGTTTCACCATGAATATGGTGAACTAAACTTTGTATTGTTGTTGGGGAATCAATGTAATCTTTTGAAGCTCTCATATATGTAATTTTGTGTTTAAACATCATATCTATGATATATGCTTTCTTTCATCTTTAGTTAGGGTTTTTCCTCCTTGCTCAAAGCATGCACTGTTTAACTCATTCAATGTCATGATTATTGGTTTTATTGATATGGACACATACGGTAAAATCTAGATCTGGGGAAATTCTCCCAAAAGCAGTATTGCTTAGACATAGGGATATGAGGGTTGTTTGCCTTTAAGCTTCTCTGCTTTAGAATTAATTATTAAGGATGCTAGGAATTGTATGAACTCATAATTAAGGATAGGCTTTTTTCGCCGAGACATCGGGTTTAAGGTAATTTAGAGAGTGACATTAACATTGATGAAAAGAATGATGAATTTCTAAAATATAAGAGAGTGGATAAGATGAAATTGATTTCCCCAACAACATACTCATCCATATAATTCATTTCAAGTGTTTGTGTTCCTCTTTTTCATTGATCAAACTCATGGATACATGTTTACTTATTGTCTTTTGCATTTGAAACCTCAAAAATTTGTTCACAAGTCTTAAATAATCAAGAAATCATATAACTAACTAGGCCGTGAGTCCTTTGGGAGAATGATACTTCGTCGTACCGAGTTTATTACTTGATATGATTCGGTCACACTTGCCAAGGGTTAAAAAAGTTTTTGGCGCCGTTTTTCGGTGTTCATAAATTTGTCATCAGACACTTACATGAATTATTGAAGTGTGTCCTCTAGCTTTGCAGTCCTATCATATAAGGAAGGTTGTGGTTGATATTGTTTCTTTGGTGGTCTATTAAATGGATAAGCTTGCCCTTGACCCATGCTTGGGTGAGGTTACATCCTTGGTTATAATTACCTTGGCGACCCTGATTAACCATATCACTTCGTCTTGAGCATTGGCTTGAATGGCACACCGACCGTTTACATGATCTCCGCCACATAGCTCACAACCCTGATGTTGAGCATGAGAGACATTTTGAAGCTCTTTAGGAAGTTGAGAGAGTTTCTTCATTAAGGCCTCAATTTGTTGAGTCATTATCTTATTCTTAGAGAATAGGGCATGTTGAGAATGCAGTTGAAGAACTCCTCTTTGTTGGAGCTGAGCTCTTTCATTTTGTGTCTCATTATCATTTGAAGCCATATTTCTATCAACTCATAAGCTTCAATTCGAGTCTTCCATCTGATGTTACCTCTAGCTAAGAATCTATCCCATGCTTGGCCTAAAATTTCATCCATGCCCTATTGAAAAGAAGAGATTTCCTGCTTCCCTTTGTTTATCTTGGGCTGAGGGAAGTACTTGTTCAGAAACTTGAGCACCACATTGTTTAACCCTCGGCAAGTGTAACCGAATCGTATCAAGTAATAAAACTGGTAAGACCAAGTATCGTTCTCCTAAAGGACTCACAGCCTAGACAATTATGTGATTTATTGATTATCTAAGACTTGTAGAACCAATTCTTGTAAGTTTTAAATGCAAAATACTGAAAAGTAAATATGAATGCATGTATTGATCAATGGGCAAGAAGAAACAGAACACGTGGTTTGAAATATATGAATGAATATGTTGTTGGGGTTCATCAATTTCATCCTATCCACTCTCATGTAATCAAGAATTCATCTTTCTTCATTAATTGTTAATGCCACTTTCTAAATTACCTTAAACCCGATGTCTCGGCGAAGAAAGCCTAATCATAATCACTAGTTTACAATGCCTTGTCTCCCTAGCAATTACTCATGCATTACACAGCATAGAAGCTTAAAGGCAACCAACCATCATACTCCTATGTCTAGGTTTATACTACTATTGGGAGAGATTCCCCAGATCTAGATTTCCCCGTATGTGTCCATATCGACAAAATCAATAATCATGACATCGAATGAGTTAAACAATGCATGCTTAGAGCAAAGAGGAAAAACCCTAACAATTAATGAAAGAAAGCATGTATCTTTAAAAGATCTTAAAGAACAAATTCAATACATGAGAGTTTCAAAGGATTACATTGATTCCCCAACAACAATAAAGGTTTAGTTCACCATATTCATGGTGAAAATAGATGAAATACAATGAAAGAGATAAAGATAAAACCCTAGAAAGGTGAGAAAGGAGTTGTAGCATCCGAAATCCTCCTCCAAGGGGTGAAAGAGTGTGTTTTTGCTTCGTCCCAGCCAAAGATGACTAACCTAGGTCGACTAAAACCTTATATATTATTCTAAAAATTACAGAAAAGTAAGCCCAAGCCCATAAAATGGCGTTCAGCGGTAAATACCGCTCAGCGGTAAATACCGCTCAGCGGTAAATACCGCTCAGCGGTAAGCGCGACACTAGTGCTCAGCGGAATTTGGCGCTCAACGGTGATTTCGGCACTTCAAAACTGCCACTCAGCGCTAATTTCCGCTCAGCGCAACTTTTTCTGCACTCTTTTTGAGTTTTCTGCATTCTGGTTGACTGGTTGACTTTTTTGGTTGACTAGTTGAGTTTTCTGGTTGACTGGTTGACTTTTCTGGTTTCTGGTTGACTTTTCTGCATTCCAACCATTTGGTACTTTAACTTTTCTTTCAAATCATTCCAATAACCTACAAAATCAAAGGAATCTAGCACAAAACCATTAAATTCACCTTCAACTCTCTTATTGACAAAACTAAAGCAAAAACATGAGGTAAAGCAAGTTTCTAAGTCAAAAAGGGTTGATTGATTATCAAAATTAAGTATAAAACACTAGTACAATCAGTCGAAATGACAGCGGTTGTTTTTCCTTATAGGCAGCGGTTCTCAAACCGAGGCATATTCAGGCGAGACAAAAAGTGTACTACTTTTGACCTCGGGTGTGAACCGAGGCATAAAGGGAGAGGATTTGGCATCGGTTCCCCCATAACCGAAGCAGTAGAGTTTTTGGTTTTTTTATTTTTTTTTTCGAAGGACTATATGCCTCGGGTTAGGGGAACTGAGGCCGTATTTCCTACCCTAGTGCCTCGGTTGTAGCTTGAACTGAGGCAGTAGAGTCCTTTTTTTTCCGCAAAACTTTCTGCTTCTGGTGTGGTCATAACCGAGATCATAAGGTGCTTTTCTACCTCAGTTTTGACTTGAACCGAGACATATTTCTTTGTTTTTTTTAAAAAAATGAGGTTTGTTTCTGCAACATTTCCAACAATAGAAACAGACCTGCATATATATTTACAGCCAGAACAGTCCAGAATAATCCAGAAACGTATATTTTGAATGAAAATTATAATAAAACATAAATACATTCAATTGAATCATAAATCAACTTCTTATAAGCATAAATCAATCCAATTATAATCATAAATAAAGTTTGAAGCATAAATCAATGTAATGTACAAAGTTAAATTTAAACGAATAATAATGTAGAAAAGCATCAAACAACTTAGAAACATAAACTTAGAACTTACTATATCCTAATATCTACTACATACTATTATATAAATGAATTACATATTTAGCCAGTGCTTTCCTCACAAGTTGAA
>JAHCHA010012048.1:0-19547 GCA_027742795.1 Vigna hirtella | reverse complement strand
AGACAATAATTAAATATGTATGCATGAATGTGATCAATGGCAAAAAGTGTAAAACAAACACGTAATGAATTATATGGATGAGTATGTTGTTGGGGTTGTCAATTTCATCTTATCCACTCTCATATACTTTAGGAATTCATCAATCTTTTCATCAATGTTAATTGATAACAGTTGAAAAACTGTTATTTTCATGCTTAAAATTGATACTAAAAGCAACCTTTAACACTTAGAAACTAGCTTGAAATCATGCTTTTGTTCATATTTTCAGAAATAAGAGAGCTGGACAGGTTTATGCTTGATTTCAGTGTTTTTGTGCAGGTTTTAAGGTGAATTTGGTGAAAGAAGTGAAGAAGGAGAGAGATGGAATCAGAAAAGACATCAAAAAGTGCAAAAGGAGAAGCCGCAACTGCCGCTCAGCGGCAGTTTACCGCTGAGCGGCACTCAGGAGTTCACGGGGGATCCGCTGAGGGGAGAAAACGACTCACGCACTTACCGCTGAGCGGTAGTTTACCGCTGAGCGGTAGTTTACCGCTGAGCGGCACTTTTATGGGCTTGGGCCTAATTTTCTGTAATTTACGAATAGTATATAAGCTTTAGGGTTTCCTAGGGTTTGTATCTTTGGCAGAAACAAAGCAAACACTCTCTCTTCCACCCCTTTGAAGGAGGATCTTGGATGCTCAGGCTACCTCTTCACCTTTCTAGGGTTTTATCTTTCATTCTTCCATTATTATTCATCTAGTTTCACCATGAATATGGTGAACTAAACCTTGTATTGTTGTTGGGGAATCAATGTAGTCTTGTGAAACTCTCATATATGGAATTTGCTTTTACATCTTATATCTAAGACCTATGCGTTCTTTCATCATTAGTTAGGGTTTTTTCCTCTTTGCTCAATGCTTGCTTTGTTTAACTCATTCAATGCATGATTATTGATTTTGTCGATACGGGAACGTACGGGGAAGTCTAGATCCGGGGAATTTCTCCCAATAGTATATTGGTTGTCGTTAAGCTCCTGCACTAAAAGAACTAATTATTAGGAATGCTAGGAATCGTATGAACTCGTAATTAGGGATAAGCCTGCTTGAAAGGTAATTTAGAGAGTGGCATTAACAATGATGAAAAGAATGTTGAATTCCTAAAGTATATGAGAGTGGATAAGATGAAATTGATAACCCCAACAACATAGTCATCCATATATTCCATTGAAGAGTTTGTATTTTGTTTTAGCCATTGATCACATTCATGCATACATGTTTATTTTCTGTTTTGCATATTAAACTTCACTTATTTCGTTTTTAAGTCTTAAATAATCAACAAATCACATAACTAAACTAGGCCGTGAGTCCTTTGGGAGAACGATACTTGGTCTTACCGAGTTTATTACTTGAAACGATTCGGTCATACTCTCCGATTGTTCAACAAGTTTGTGGCGCCGTATTTCGGTGGTCATAAATTTGTCATCAAGTTTTTGGCGCCGTTGCCTGGGACTCGTGGTTTAACTGGTTAATTTGTGTGATTATTGATTATCTTTGACTTTAAATTTGAATTTCTGTTTTTATTTTTTCTGTTTTTATTTTTATTTTATTTTATTTTATTTTATTTTATTTTCTGTTTTTATTTTTTCTGTTTTTATTTTATTTTATTTTATTTTATTTTATTTTATTTTATTTTATTTTATTTTATTTTATTTTATTTTATTTTATTTTATTTTATTTTCTGTTTTTATTTTCTGTTTTTATTTTTTCTGTTTTTATTTTATTCTCTGAATCTTATATCTTCTCCTATATCTTTTTGTGCTAACCAAATATTCTAGGGTTTTGTTCTCTTGTGTATGCAGGAGGCAATTTGAACAAGGAGCAAGATAACTGCAGAACCTCTTCTTGAAGGTTTAGACGAGAGTAGACGAAGGAGAAGAATCCGAACATCTAGAGAACTTTTCCCTCCTCCGGAAACTCTGTTGCAACCATCACCACAAGGTTCTGACCATAGCACAGAAAATATGGAGAATAATAATATCAGAAGAACTCTTGCTGATTACACCAATACAGCTGGACCTCAGCACTTTAACAGTATAGCTAGACCTAGAGTCAATGCAGCTAACATGGAGGTCAAACCAGCATTGATCCAACTGGTGAAGAGCAATCAATTTAATGGGTTATCTCATGAAAGCCCATATGAGCACCTCACTACATTTAATGAGATCTGCAACACAGTGAAAATCAATGGGGTGCCAGATGAAGCGATCAAACTTAGCTTGTTTCCTTTCTCATTAGGAGGCAATGCTAAGCTTTGGTTAAATTCTTTTCCAGAGGGAAGCTTCACAGAGTGGGAAGCAGTGGTAACCAAGTTTCTGAATAAATACTTCCCACAATCAAAGGTGAACAAAGGCAAGCATGAGATTTCTTCATTCAGGCAGGGCATGGAAGAAGCATTGGGTCATGCATGGGATAAATATAAAAGCTTGCTACGAAAAACACCCACGCATGGATTCGATGAAGTGGAAGTAGTCCTTACCTTCCTTGGAGGTCTTGGTTCACAAACCAAGATGATGTTTGATGCCTCAGCAGGAGGAAACATTAAATGGAAAACTCCAGAGGAAGCAACAGAAATTATTGAAAATATGGCTACTAGTGATAATGAGCTCGACAGTGAAAGAGGAGCTCCTATGCAACAGAAAGGAGTTCTACATTGACAGACACATGATGCCTTGCTAGCACAAAATAAAATTCTAACTCAACAGTTGGAAACTCTTACTAAAACACTTGCACAATTGCCTAAAGAGTTGAAAACTGCTGCACAGGTACAATCTCAGTTGTGTGAATTATGCGGGGGCGACCATATCAATGGTCAATGTGCCTTTCCAGCAGAAGCCGTAGAGGATGTGAACTACATGACCAATCAATACCGTCAAGGGAACTACAATCAAGGGTGGAAACCACACCCAAGTATTGGTCAAGGGCAAACTGGGCAAGCCGGTCAATTTAATAAGCAGCAGCAGCAACCCACCTTATGGCAGCAGATTTCTATGCTTACTGAAAGGTCCATGAGGATGGAGGAAACTCTTAATAATTTCATACAGAAAACTGAGTCTACCCAAAAGAGCACTGAAGCTGCTATAAAGAATTTGGAGATTCAGATGGGAAAGATCACTAAGTAGGTGGAAGAGAGGCCAGGTAAAAACTTTGGGGCTAATACTGAGGTTAACCCCAGAGAAGAATGCAAGGTGGTAGAGAGTACTAATGAAGAGATAGTTGAGTTAGAAGGAGGAGAAACAGAAGAGAAAAGACAAATAGAGAGCAAAAATACTTTTCCTTTTCCAATAAATCAAGGGAAACAACTGGATTTCACAGAATTATTCAAGATGGTGGATAATGATGCACCTTGGGAGCAGATTCTACAACAAATTACAGTTTACACTAAATCTGATGAAGAAGTCTCTACTAAGAAAAGACGTAGAGATGATGAGGCAAAGAAGTGTAAAACTATTAAAAAGGAGCCATTCCCTCCTAAAGCGACAGATCCAGGAAGTTTTTCTATCCCTTGTACCATAGGGAAGAAAAGGATTAAAAAAGCTCTTCTTGATTTAGGTTCAAGTGTTAACTTGATACCTTACTCTTTACTGGAGCAAATTGGCAATGTTAATGTGAAACCTGTAAAGGTTAATTTGGTGATGGCCGATGGATCTTCAAAGGAACCATGTGGGATTGCAGAGGACATTATAGTTTGTGTGGGTAAACTCCAGTTCTTGGCAGACTTTGTGGTGATGAAGATGGAGACAGAAAGGATACCTATCATTCTTGGAAGACCGTTTATGAAAACGGCCAAAGCTATTATTGATGTAATAAAAGTGAAAACGCCCAAACCTATCATTCTTGGAAGACCGTTTATGCTAAGGCTACCTACTCATCTTTCTAGGGTTCTATCTTCCATTCTTTCATTATTGTTCATCTAGTTTCACCATGAATATGGTGAACTAAACTCTTCTTGTTGTTGGGGAATCAATGTAATCTTGTGAAACTCTCATATATGGAATTAGTGTTTAAACATCTTATTTGAGATACATGCTTTCTTTCATCATTAGTTAGAGTTTTTCCTCTTTGCTCAAAGCATGCATTGTTTAACTCATTCAATGTCATGATTATTGATTTTAGTGATATGGACACATACGGTAAAATCTAGATCCGGGGAATTTCTCCCAAAAGTAATATCGCCTAGACATAGGGATATGAGGTTGGTTTCCTTTAAGCTTCTGTGCTTCAGAATTAATTATTAGGGATGCTAGGAATTGTATGAACTCATAATTAAGGATAGGCTTTCTTCGCAAGGTAATTTAGAGAGTGTATTAACATTGATGAAAAGAATGATGAATTCCTAAAATATATGAGAGTGGATAAGATGAAATTGATTACCCCAACAACATACTCATCCATTTAATTCATTCCGTGTTTGTTTTCCTCTTTTCCATTGATCAAACTCATGCATACATGTTTAATTATTGTCTTTTGCATTTGAAACCACAAGAATTTGTTCACAAGTCTTAAATAATCAACAAATCATATAACTAACTAGGCCGTGAGTCCTTTGGGAGAACGATACTTGGTCTTACCGAGTTTATTACTTGATACGATTCGGTCACACTTGCCGAGGGTTAAACAAGTTTGTGGCACCGTTTTTCGGTGTTCATAAATTTGTCATCACATGCTTTTGCTTATGTTTTGGAAATAAGAGAGTTGGATGGGTTTTATGCTTCGTTTTTCTTGTTTTTGCAGGTTTTAAGATGAATTGAATGGAAGAAGTGAAGTAGCCATAAGTTGGAGTCAGAAAAGGAAGCAAAAGTGCATAAAAGAAGAGCCGCAAGTACCGCTCAGCGGAAATTACAGCTGAGCAGCACTTTGAAGTCCCATAGTCACCGTTGAGGCGCAAAACTGCAGCTGAGAGTCAAGTAGAAGAACCGCACTTACCGCTGAGCGGTATTTTAATGGGCCTTAGGCCACTTTTCTATAATCTTTAAGAGTCTATATAAGGTTTTAGTCGACCTAGGGTTAGTATCTTTTGGCAGAACGAAGCAAAATCACACTTTCTTCACCCCTTGGAGGAGGATTTTGGATGCTCAAGCTCTACTCTTCAAATTCTAGGGTTATATCTGTCATTTTTTCATTATTTTTCATCTAGTTTCACCATGATTATGGTGAACTAAACCTTTATTTTTGTTGGGGAATCAATGTAATCCTTTGAAACTCTCATGTATTGAATTGGTTCTTTAATCCATATGCTTTCTTTCATTGATTGTTAGGGTTTTTCTTCTATACTCTATGCATGCTTTGTTTAACTCATTCAATTGCATGATCATTGATTTTATTTGTATGGACACATATAGATAAATCTAGACATGAAGAAATTCTCCCAATAGTAATATTGCCTAGACATAGGGATATGAGGATTGGTTGCCTTTAAGCTTCTGTGCGAATGTAATGCATGAATAATTGCTAGGGAGACAAGACATTGTAAACTAGTGATTAGGAGTAGGATTTCTTCACCGAGACATTGGGTTTAAGGTAAATTAGAAAGTGGCATTAACATTAATGAAGAAGATGAATTCTTGAATACATGAGAGTGGATAGGATGAAGTGAAAACCCCCAACAACATCATCATTCCATATATTTAAATCACGCTTTACTTCTTTTGTTCAATTCATCAATACATGCATTCATATTTACTTTTTAGTATTTGCATTTAAATCTATAAGAATTTGTTCACAAGTCTAATTTAATCAACAAATCACATAAGTGTTTAGGCCGTGAGTCCTTTGGGAAACGATACTTGCTCTTACCATTTATTATTACTTGATACGATTCGGTTACACTTGCCGAGGGTTAACATTAATAAAGTAACAATCATATTTATTTATATTTTATGCTCGTTAAAATATATGTAAATATAATAATAATATAATAAATTTAATCATATAATTTATAGCTATTTTTTATTTAATTTTTCTACTCATTGCTTCTTATAAAAAATGGAGTGTTGGCCATAGTTTAAATTCTACTATGCTTTTACTAAAATTATGTCTTCCTTTCCTGTGAACAATGATAATTACTTATACTGATGGGATGAAAAGCTGAATAATTGCTTGCATATTTTTATAATTACTTGGACATTTAACTTGCATAAAAGTTATAGTTGTTTGTTAAAAGATTTCAATCTTCATATGGTATGTTGATATTATCTTTGTTATGGAGGTTACTTTTGTGTCAAGTTCAGTGGTGATGAAAGTTATGTGATTTCAGGAAGTGATGATACTAACCTTAGGATTTGGAAGGTGATAACGGTTGAATTTACCGTTATTTGATACTTAATTTTGATACTAAAAACACCCTTTTTGACTTAGAAACTAGTTTGGAATCATAGTTTTGTGTGAATAAGAGAGTTGAAGGTGAATCTAATGATTCTATGCTAGATTTCCTTGTTTTCCATAGGAATTTAGATGATTTGGAAGAAGAGTTTAAGTAGTAAGGAGTTGGAACTCAAGAAGAGCTGGAAAAGCATCAGAAAGGAGGAACGCAACAACGCTGAGCGCCATTTCAAGGGCCCTCAGCGCCAGGTTACATTGTCTCACGCTTCACTGCCCTTTTTTTGAAGCCCTCAGCACAGGAAGTTCCTATCTCGCGTTTGGGCGCCCTTTTTGGGGCGCTGAGCGCCACTTCCTCGAGTCGCACCACGCATGCTTGCCTTTTGAGTTGACCCTAAGCATCAGATGATTCGGCACGCTGCCTGGGCGCCCTAAGTGGGGCCCTGAGCGCTAGTTTCGTGGGCTTGGACTTGTTTTCTGTTATTTTTATATTCTATTTAAGGAGTTGGACGTCCTAGGGATTGTATCTTTGGACGGAAGAGGCGCAAAAACACACTCTTTGACTCCTCGGAGGCAGATTTGGATGCGGAAGCTCTTATCTTCAACTTCTAGGGTTTTATCTTTCATTCTTGTCCATTATTCATCTAGTTCCACCATGCCAATGGTGAACTAAACTCTATTTGTTGTTGGGGAATGATGTAAACCTTTGTAAACTCTCATGTATTGAATTGGTTCTTAATTATATATGCTTCTTTCATTAATTGTTAGGATAATTCTTCACTCATTGCTTGCTTTGTTTAACTCATTCATTAGCATGATGTATGATTTTCATGAGTACCGGAAGGTATCTTACAATTCATGTTCTAGAGAATTATTCCAAGAAGCAGTATTGCTCAGGAATGGGGGTATGAGTTCTGGTTGTTTTAAGCTACTAATCGTATTGCAGAATTAATTGTTAGGGATGCAAGAAATTGTGACCTAGTAATTAAGGATATGCTTTCTTCGACGAGGAATCGGGTTTTAAGTACTTTACATAGTGACATTGACATTAATGAAGAAGTAGAATTCATATATACATGAGAGCAAACTAGGTGAAATCTAACGCCAACAACATATTCATCCTATAATATCAAATTCATTCGTTTATCTCTGCACTTTTGTCCAATTGATCAAGTTGCATGCATATTTACTTTTCAGTATTTGCATTTTAAACCAAAAGATTTTGTTTTCAAGTCTTATTTAATCAATAAATCACATAATTGTTTAGGCCGTGAGTCTCTAGGGAACCGATAGTTGGTCTTTCCATGTTTATTACTTGATACGATTCGGTACACTTGCCGGAGTCTTAACAAGTTTTTGGCGTCGTTGCTAAGGACTCGTGGTTTAACTATTTTATTTCTTATTGGTTAGCTTTGACTTGATTTTTTTATATTTTGTTTTTGTTTTGTGCTAATAATTGTTTTCTTGTGTATGCAGAATACAATTCGTACTAGAAGCAAGAAAAACTTTGTACCTCTTCTTGAAGGATTGGACGAGAGTAGAAGGAGAAGGAGAATCCGAACGTCTAGAGAATTATTCCCTTCTCCATAGACACTTCTACAACCTTCACCACAAGGATCTGACTAGAGCACTGAAAATATGGCTGGAGAGAATATTGGCAGACACACTTTGGCAGATTACACAACAGTTGTTGGCCCTCATCACTTTAACAGCATAGCAAGGCCGAGGGTCAATGTTGCAAACATGGAGGTAAAGCCTGCGTTGAGTCAATTGGTGAAGAGCAACCAATTTAATGGAGTGTCTCATGAAAGTCCATATGAGCATTTGACCACAATCAACGAGATTTGCAACACTCTAAAGATCAATGGTGTGTTGGATGACGCTATAAAGCTTAGTTTGTTTCCTTGCTCATTGGGAGGCAATGCTAAGTTATGGTTGAATTCTTTCCCAGAGAATAGCTTTACTGAATGGGAAGCTGTGGTTGCAAAGTTTCTGAACAAATACTTCCCATAGTAAAAAATCAACAAAGAAAAACAGGAAATTTCTTCTTTCAGGCAAGGCATGGAGGAGACGTTAGGTCAACCGTGGGATAGATATAAAGGCTTGTTGAGAAAGACGCCCAAACATGGCTTTGACGAAGCACCGATAGTCATTATTTTCCTTGGAGGTCTTGGCTCACAAACCAAATTGATGCTAGATGCCTCAACTGGAGGTAATATCAATTGCAAGACTCTAGAGGAAGCCTATGAATTGATTGACAACATGGCTACCAATGACAATGAGATGCATCGTGAAAGAGGAGTTCCACCTTAGCAGAAGGGAGTCCTACAATTACAATCTCATGATGCTCTGCTTGCACAGAATAAGATTATCACTCAACAATTGGAGAATTTGACGAAGAAACTCTCTCAATTGCCACAAGAGATACAGAATGTGTCACAGGTTCAGCAACAACAACAACAAGGGCAGCAACAACCCTCTTCATTTGAGAAGATCACAAAGCTTGAGGAAACTTTCCAGCAATTTATGCAAATGAGCATTTCTTATTATAAAAATACGGAGGCTGCGTTTAAAACATTGGAGATGCAAGTTGGGCAGTTGGTAAAAAAGATGGAGGTTTTTGAGATGAGTGCTAAAGGTTATCAGAGGGAAAACTGTAAGACCATTGTTACTAGAAGTGGCAAGGTGTTAGATGAGAGAAAAGTACAGAGAAAAGAGAAAGAGAATTTGAGTGAAAAAGAAGAAGTTAAGGGAGAAAAAAAGAAAGAAGAAGAAGAGGACGAGAGAAGAAAAGAGATAAAATTTGAAAAACCCCTTCCTTATCCAAAGATTTATTTAAGGAAGGAGAAAGAAAAACAATTCGAGCGTTTCATGGAAATCTTTAAGAAGTTAGAAATCAACATACCTTTCTCTGAAGCATTGCAACAAATGCCTTCGTATGCAAAGCTTTTGAAGGAGCTCCTCACAAAGAAAATAAAATACATTGAAAAGGAGACCATTGAAGTTCAAGGAAACTGCAGTGCAATCATACAGAAATTATTAACTCCCAAGTTTAAAGATCCAGGAAGCTTCACCATTCCTTGTACCATTGGAGAGCTAGTAGTTGGAAGAGCATTAATTAATTTGGGAGCTAGCATTAACTTAATGCCACTCTCTATGTTTAAGAAGATTAAGGGTTTGGAACTCAAGCATACTAGAATGACACTCCAATTGGCGGACAGGTCTCTTAAATACCCTTATGGGGTGGTTGAAGATGCGCTTGTGAAAGTGGAAATTTTTTTATTTCCGGTGGATTTTCTTATAATGGAGATGGAGGAGGATGGAGATGTGCCTCTCATTCTCGGGAGATCGTTTATGAAGACTGCATGAGTCTTAATTGATGTGGAGAATGGCAAGCTTAAAGTAAGAGTGCAAGATGAAAAAGTGAATTTTGATATGTGTCAAGCTATGTCACATCCTAAGGATGATAAAGCATGTTTCTAGTTTGACACGTTTGATGAAGTTTGTATGGTGCAAGAGAAGATGGTACGTTATTCTTCCCCTTTAGAGAAGACGCTCACTGATGCATGTGAAGATTTGAATGAAGAGGAAGAAGAACTGATTAATGAGTGCTTGACTGAATTGGAGGTGTGATGAACAAATCTTAGATCCCCAAAAATGGAGTCAAGAACTTGTTAACCCTCGGCAAGTGTAACCAAATCGTATCAAGTACTAAACCTGGTAAGACCAAGTATCGTTCTCCCAAAGGACTCACGACCTAGACAGTTGTATGGTTTATTGATTAGCTAAGACTTGCAAAACCGATTGATTAAGATTTAAATGCAAATACTCAAAAGTAAATATGTATGCATGTATTGATCAATGGGCAAGAAGAAACAAAACACGTGATTTGAATTATATGAATGAATATGTTGTTGGGGTTTATCAATTTCATCCTATGCACTCTCTTGTATTTAGGAATTCAACATTCTTTTCATTAATGTTAATGTCACTTTCTAAATTACTTAAAACCCGATGTCTCGGCGAAGAAAGCTTATCCTTAATTATGAGTTCATACAATTCCTAGCATCCCTAATTATTAAATCTGAAGCACAGAAGCTTAAAGGCAACCAATTATCATACTCCTATGTCTAGGTTGGTAATATACTTTTGGGAGAGATTCCCCAGATCTAGATTTCGCCGTATGTGTCCATATCGACAAAACCAATAATCATGACATCGATAGAGTTAAACAATGCATGCTTTGAGCAAAGAGGAAAATCCCTAACTATTAATGAAAGAAAGCATGTATCATAAAGATGATTTTGAAGAATAAATTCCATATAAGAGAGTTTCTAAGGATTTACATTGATTCCCCAGCAACAAAATAAGTTTAGTTCACCATATTCATGGTGAAACTAGATGAAATACAATGAAAGAGTGAAAGATAGAACCCTAGAAACTTGAGAAAGGAGCCTTAGCATCCAAAATCCTCCTCCAAGGGGTGAAAGAGTGTGTTTCTGCTTCGTTCCAGCCTAGGATACAAACCCTAGGACGTCCTAAAGCTTATATAATATTCTAAAAAATACAGAAAAGTAGGCCCAAGCCCAGAAAAGTGCCGCTCAGCGGTAGTAGCACATTTCACTTCTTCCCCTCAGCGCCAGTTTTCCTCTCAGCGGTGCCAACGGGTACTGAAAAGTGCCACTCAGCGGTAAATGGCGCTGAGCGGTAGTTGCTGCTTCTCTTCTTTTGCACTTTTTGTGTCCTTTTCTGTCTCCATCTCTTTCCTACTTCACTTCTTTCATCAAATTCATCTAAAAACCTACAAAAACAAGGAAATCAAGCATAAAACCTGTCCAACTCCCTTATTTCCAACAATTCAACAAAATCATGAGTTCAAGCTAATTTCTAAGTCATAAAGGTTGTAATTGAAGTCAATTTTAAGTATAAAAATAACAGTTTTTCAACTGTTATCACAACCCCAAACTTAGAACTTTGCTTGTCCTTAAGGAAATAAGATGTAACTCAATCTTCTACCAATCCATTCAATGGTTCACCACATTCAAACTTCTTCTTTCAAGACAAGTAAATACTCAATTTAGCTCATCACCAAGACTTCAATCAAGATGTGCACATGCTTTTATAGTGTTCACTCAATCACATCATATCCAACAAATGCTATTATCATGAATGATCAATCAACTAAGCAAAGATGTTCTTATGTGTTCATGGAATCTATCCTTACTAGATAAAGTGCTTCACTCAAACACGCAAGTGTATAGGAGATATTCACTCATTCACTCTACTATTACAATGTCACATGAATCAACTTTGCCTTTCACTTAACCATAATCAAAAACACTTACAAGCACACATCATCACAAGGACTTTTCAATGGCTTATAATGTGGCTGGGCTAACAATAACAATTGGTTTTTCTGGATTACAAAACCCTTGAGTTAAGAGAATCATCTAAACACAACCATTCTTGATTATTCCCAACTTTCTTTTGCATTGAGCTTTTCTTTTCTTTTTCTTTTCTTTCCTTTTTCTTTTTCTTTTCACATGCTTAACTTTTAGCTCAATGCTTTTTATTTTCCCTTTCTATTTTCCAACAACCCCAAACTTGAACATTTATCAATACCACAAAATATTTTCATCTTAACTCAAGGTAAAGCTTTTCAAATCATGTTCAAGGCTAAGGGTTCAAAGGATAGAACACATAATGCTCTCTTTTAGTGGGCTAAATTCATGCATTTGGCTAACAAAAGGGTTACCACCAAATGACCTTGATCATATGATGCAAACAAGCAAGTGATTCAATCATAGAAAACCTGGGCAAAGTCATTCATGCTTTCACAGTAATAGTATTCAACAACAACAACTCTGGAGCTTAAAACCTCATATATAAGCTCATTCACATTCCACATACACATCCTGCTTAGCATCATAATCACAATCACAACATCATGCATTTGTTCACATAGCTCGTGAACCACCTGTATACGCATATAATGTGCATATTCTCAACATCAATCAAGATCAAAACACATCAAGCATTAGTCATCAAGCAATAAGTCATAAGCAAACCATCATAACAGACAAGTTTCAAATTGAGAACATCAACCCTATTCTAAAAACAGAAGCAAATAAGTTCAATATTACAAAACACTAGGTGGCCTCTTAGTAAGCGCTTGTTTAACGTCACGAGCCTGACCCAAAATAGTTCAAGGATCCGCCAACTTCATCACTGTGGATAATTGTTCTACTTCTCCTCCTAAATAATGCTTGAGACGTTGACCATTCACCACCCAGCTTCTTTGTGATCACCGGTAGCTGGATCAACTAATTCAATAGCTCCATGTGGACGCACATTCTTCACTATGAATGGCCCGGACCATTTTGACTTCAACTTTCCAGGAAACAGCTTCAATCTTGAATTGAACAATAGCACCTGCTGTCCTGGATTAAAAATTTTCTTTATCAATTTCCTGTCATGATAGAATTTTACCTTTTCTTTGTAGTTTCTGGATGAATCATATGCATGCAACCGCATCTCTTCAAGTTCCAACATTTGCCTTCTACGCTTATTTTAAGTTTTAGAAGGATCAAAATTCAGAAATTTAAGTGCCCATAAAGCTTTATGCTCCATCTCCACTGGTAAATGACATGCTTTCCCATAGACAAGCTGATAAGGTGATAAACCCATAGATGTCTTCATTGCAGTCCTGTATGCCCAGAAAGCATCATCAAGTTTATGTGACCAATCCTTTCTTGACATAGCAATTGTTTTCTCCAATATTCGCTTGATTTCTGTGTTAGATACTTCAGCTTGCCCATTAGTCTGTGGATGATAAGGTGCAGCTACCTTATGTCTCACACCATAATGTTTGAGTACCTTAGATAGCTGATAATTGCAAAAATGAGATCCTCCATCACTAATAAGTACTTTAGGAGTTCCAAAGCGTGCAAAGATTTGCTTATTTAGAAATTTAATCACAGTGCTTGCATCATTTTTAGGACACGCCAATGCTTCTACCCATTTACTCACATAATCTACTGCCACCAAAATGTATTCATTGTTGAAAGATGGTGGAAATGGTCCTACAAAATCAATGCCCCAGCAATCAAAGATTTCAACTTCTAAAATGCCCTGTAATGGCATTTCATGACGTCTTGAAATATTTCCAGTTCTTTGACACCTGTCACAATTCCTGGCATGATTATGAGCATCTTTAAATAAAGTAGGCCAATAAAAACCTGATTGGAGAACTTTTGCTGCTGTTCTTTCTCCATTGAAATGTCCTCCATAAGGTGAATCATGACAATGCCAGAGAATTCCTTTAGCTTCTTCATTTGTAACACATCGCCTAAAGAGATTATCTGCTCCTATTTTAAATAAGTAAGCGTCATCCCAGATAAACTGCTTGGCATCATGCAAAAATTTCTTTCTTTGTTGCCAATTAAGATCTTCTGGAATTACCCCTACAACTTTAAAATTTGCCAAATCAGCAAACCACGACCTCTTTTGAATATACATGAGTGTTTCATCCGAAAAAGATTCCTAGATTTATGTTTCTTTGCTAGTAACCTCAGTATTAACTAACTGGGATAAGTGATCAGCAATCAAATTTTCACTCCCCTTTTTGTTACGGATTTCTACATCAAACTCTTGCAGTAGTAACACCCATCTAATCAAACGTGGTTTAGAGTCTGGCTTTGTCAACAAATATTTTATAGTTGAATTATCTGTGTAGATAATCACCTTAGACCCTATGAGATAAGATCTGAATTTCTCTAAAGCATAAACTATGGCTAGAAACTCCTTCTCAGTGGTAGCATAATTTAACTAGGCATCATTCAACACTTTGCTAGCATAATAGATAGTATGAAATACCTTCCCTTTTCTCTAACCAAGGACGACTCCTATTGCATAATCACTAGCATCACACATTAACTAAAAGTTTTGATTCCAATATAGAGCTACAATCACTGGGGCCGAAATCAATTTGCTTTTCAATGTATCAAAAGCTTTCAAACATTTATCATTCATCACAAAAGGTATATCTTTAACCAACAAATTACTCAATGGTTTTGCAATTTTTGAGAAATTTTTAATAAATCTTTTATAGAATCTAGCATGGCCTAAGAAGCTTCTGATTCCCTTCACATTTGTTGGTGGAGGAAGTTTCTCAATAACCTCTACTTTGGCTTTGTCTACTTCAATCCCCTTAGCAGAAATCTTATGCCCCAACACAATTCCTTCTGTTACCATAAAATGACATTTCTCCAATTAAGTATCAGATTCGTCTGAACACATCTTTTGAGAACAGTATCCAGATTCATCAAACACTTATGAAAGGAGTCTCCAAAGACAGAAAAATCATCCATGAAGACTTCAATGCACTTTTCCATAAGATCTAAAAAAATTGCTTGCATACACCTTTGAAATGTGGTTGGGGCATTACATAATCTAAATGGAATCTTTCTATAAGAAAAAACACCAAAAGGACATGTAAATGCAGTCTTCTCTTGATCTTTTGGATCTACCACAATTTGATTGTAACCAGAATATCCATCCAGAAAACAATAAAAAGACTGATCTGTCAATCTCTCCAGCATTTGATCCATGAAAGGAAGAGGAAAATGATCCTTCCTGGTAGCTTTATTTAATTTCCTGTAATCAATGCACATTTTCCATCCAGTAACAGTCCGAGTAGGAATAAGCTCATTCTTCTCATTATGAATTATTGTCCTCCCACCTTTTTTGGAACTACCTGTACTGGACTTACCTATTCACTGTGAGAGATTGGATAAATAATGCCAGCTTCCAAGAGCTTCAATACTTCTTTTCTAACCACCTCCTTCATGACAGGATTTAATCTTCTTTGTGGTTGAGCACTCGGTTTATAATAATTTTCCATAAAGATCCTGTGCATGCAATAAGTTGGACTTATACCTTTAAGATCTGAAATTGACCACCCAATAGCTTCTTTATTGGCTTTCAATATTTCTACCAACTTTTCTTCTTCTTTAGGAAGCAAAGAATTACTGATGATGACTGGCTTTGTTCCATCTTCTTCTAGAAAAACATACTTTAAATGTGATGGTAGCATTTTTAATTCTAACTTATTTGCTTTGACTTCTTCTTTGGTATCAATTGTTTCAAACTTAACATTATCCACTGGAATCTCCTTCAATGTCTCTAAATCCGTCATACATTCATCAATCAATTTTTCTTCTTCTTCATTTAAATCTTCACAAGCATCAATAAGAATTTTCTCAAGTGGAGAAGAATAACGTACCATCCTTTCTTGCACCATGCAAACTTCATCAAGTATATCAAATTGAAAACATGCTTTGTCATCTTTTGGATGTGTCATGGCTTTAAATACACCAAAATTTACTTCTTCATCTTGAACTCTCAATTTGAGCTTACCATTCTCCACATCAATTAAAACTCTGGCAGTCTTCATAAATGGTCTCCCAGGAATGAGAGGTACATCTCCATTTTCCTCCATCTCTATGATAACAAAATCCACTGGAAAAACGAATTTGTCTACCTTGACCAGCACATCTTCAACTACTTGATAACAGTTGAAAAACTGTTATTTTCATGCTTAAATTTGATACTAAAAGCAACCTTTAGACTTAGAAACTAGCTTGAAATCATGCCTTTTATCCATATTTTCAGAAATAAGAGAGCTGGACAGGTTTATGCTTGATTTAAGTGTTTTTGTGCAGGTTTTAAGGTGAATTTAGTGAAAGAAGTGAAGAAGGAGAGAGGTGACATTAGAAAAGACAAGAAAGAGTGCAAAAAGAGAAGTCGAAGGCACCGCTCAGCGGCAATTTACCACTGAGCGGCACTCAGGAGGTTGCGGGAGTCACGCTGAGGGGCAAAATTGCCGCTGAGGGGAAGAAACGAGTCACGCAACCACCGCTGAGCGGTAAATACCGCTGAGCGGCACTTTTTGGGCTTGGGCTTTTGTAATCTTTTGTAACTCTAGATTAGTATATAAGGGCTTGCACGTCCTATAGTTAGACATCTTTGGCAGAACGAAGGAAAACACTCTCTCTTCCACCCCTTTGAAGGAGGATTTTGGATGCTAAGGCTACCTCTTCACCTTTTTAGGGTTTATTCTTTCATACTTTCATTGTAATTCATCTAGGTTCACCATGAATATGGTGAACTAAACTTTGTATGTTTGTTGGGGAATCAATGTAATCTCTTGAAGCTCTCATATATGGAATTTATGCTTGCATCTTAATCTAAGACTTATGCTTTCTTTCATCTTTAGTTAGGGTTTTTCCTCTTTGCTCAATGCTTGCATTGTTTAACTCATTCTATTGCATGATTATTGGTTTTGTCGATACGGACACGTACGGGGAAGTCTAGATCCGGGGAATTTCTCCCAATATTATACTGACAATATTCTATTGGTTGCCTTTAAGCTCCTGCACTCATGAACTAATCATTAGGAATGCTAGGAATTGTATGAACTATTTGATTAGGGAGAAGCCATCTAGAATGGTACATTAGAGAGTGGCATTAACAATGATGATTTGAATGTTGAATTCCTAAAATGTATGAGAGTGGATGAGATGAAATTGACCCCCAACAACATATTCATTCATATATTTCATTGAAAGTGTTTATCTTTTGTCTTTGCCATTGATCAAGTTTCATGCATACATGTTTATTTTCGTCTTTTGCATAATATAATCCAAATATTTCGTTTGTAAGTCTTAGCTAATCAACAAATCACATAACTAAACTAGGCCGTGAGTCCTTTGGGAAGAACGATACTTGGTCTTACCAAGTTTATTACTTGAACGATTCGGTCATACTTGCCGATTGTGAAACAAGTTTGTGACATCATATTTTGGTGCTTACAAATTTGTCCATCACTACTCCATAAGGATATTTAAGAGTCTTGTCCGCCAATTGAAGTGTCATTCTAGTGGGTTTGAGTTCTAAACTCTCAATTCTTTTAAATACAGAAAACGACATCAAATTAATGCTAGCTCTCAAATCAATTAGTGCTCTTCCAACTTCCAACTCTCCTATAGTGCATGGAATAGTGAAGCTCCCTGGATCTTTAAACATGGGAGGTAATTGTTGTATGATTGCACTACAATTACCTTTTACTTCAATGGTCTCCTTCTCAATATATTTTCTTTTCTTTGTAAGGAGTTCTCTTAAAAACTTTGCATAAGATGGCATTTGTTGCAATGCTTCTGAGAAAGGAATGATAATCTCCAGTTTTTTAAAACATCCCCATGAACCGCTCAAACTGTTTTTCTTTTTCCTTCCTTGAATAAATCTTTGGATAAGGAAGCATTTTTTCTAACTCTCTCTCTTTTTCACCTAACTCTTCTTTTTCTTTTTCTTTTTTTCTCTCATCTTCCTCTTCTCTCTTTTTTTCTTTCTCAACCATATCTTTCCACTCAAGGGTTTCTTTTTCACTCTCATATTCTCTCTCTTTTCCCTCTATTTTTCTCTCCTCTAACACTTTACCACTTCTTGTTACAATGGTTTTACAATCTTCATTCAACGTGTTCTTTGCATACTTTTCACAACCTTCTATCTTATTAATCATTCGCCCAATATTCATCTTCATACTGTTAAATGTATCTTCCACATTCTTACGATAAGAGACACTCATTTTCATGAATTTCTGGAAAGTGTCCTCCAGTTTTGTGTTTTTCTCATATGAAATAGGTTGTGATTGCCATTGTTGCTGCTGCTTTTGGACCATTGAAATATTATATATCTCTTGAGGTAGCAGAGAAAGCTTCTTTGTTACTTCTTCTAACTATTGAATGATGATCTCATTTTGCGCAAATAAGGCGTCTTGAGTTTGCATTTGAAACATTCCCATTTGTTGACTGGGAACTCCTGTTTCACTGTATAAATCATTATCACTAGCAGCCATGTTCTCTATCAATTCGATTGCTTCCTTTGAAGTCTTACATTTAATATTACCTCCAGCTGAGTGATGAGTCAATATTTTCTTGATTTCAATTAGCTTATTGTGCTAGATTTAATCAGGGAATTGAGCTAGAATGTCCAGTATTTTCCCATTTTTCCTAATTGTGCTTAATTTGATCAGAAATTCTTATTTTAATTAATTTGAATTATTTGAGACTAATTATTTGCATTATTAATTGTAGCGAAATTGTTAGATAACAATTTGGGACATTTGGAAGGTTGTCACTAAATTCAAGACTCTCCATAAAAGAAGTGTGCACAAGAAAGAGGACACTATGGTGATTTTACTCTTTGGCCCTTTGAGAAAGGGGTGCTTCAATTGAAAACGGGTGCATCCAGCAGCAGCACTCACGCATTTGGGCTGGAAAGAAGCACCACGAACAACAGCTTCCGTTCTTCATTCATCACGGTTTACACCCATTTATTTCTTCATCCAACAATCCAACACGTGAAGAAAGAAGTAGCAGCCCAGTAGCACGCTCACGCTCACGGCCCAAAGGAAGGAACAACATCTTGGGAGGTGTGTGCTTGGAGAGAAAGGGAGGTGCAGCAGCGGGTGGTGTCCAATGCGGAAGAGTCCATCCCGTCCATCACAGCAGCTGCCACCGAGACGAGGGAATCCAGTAGCACACCACACGGACTCAATCAAAAAGAAGGGTGATGTCAAGCAATTTGCAGCACACCTCCATGGTCCACGAGCATCCAGCAGCAGCGGGTGGTGTCAAAAGCAAGCAGGTCCAGCAGGTTTATGGACAGCACACGGACATCATCCAACAACAGCAACACGTGAGGAGCGGGTCCAGCTGCTTGGATAAAAGCACGTCCACGGTCCAGCACGTGAAGGAAGCTCCAGCCGCAACCTAGAGAGGGACCACGCGTCCAGAACATAACGGAGGTCTGGGCTTTGAAGAAAAGGAAGAACGGAGATTGAGAATGGAGGGTTACGGCTAGGGATTTTTTTCGAGAGTTATTGGATTGAATGAAAAAGGAAGGTAGCTTTTAGAGAGGGGAGTCCAGCCGCACCTAGAGCTGGAGCGGAGAGCACAAGGGGATGAGTCATTTTGAGTGGTGTCTTGGCCGGCTGGAACGTTTTTATTTTTGAAGAAAAAGATGTGAATGATGTTACGGTGTTAAGAAAAGCTCTACTTTAGTTTTATATTACTGATTACTCATTGCCGATTTATTTTTATTTCATTTGCTTCATGAAACTTGAGTGAAGCGTGT
>JAHCHA010012045.1:0-22969 GCA_027742795.1 Vigna hirtella | reverse complement strand
CTCAATGTCACGAGTCCAAAGGGGCACTCCATTTGAACAATAGTGATAGGATTAACAACATGTCCTCTCCTAATAGTATACATCCAATTAAAACTAACCCAATTCTAACAAATTCATAATTACCTGGTGCAGGGTGATTGGACCTCGAACTGATTCGAACAAACCAACCTAGGGTTTCTGAAATTGCAATTTTTAAACTTTAAAGAATAAAGAGCAAAGTTGGGTCAATATAACTACAAACACAAACCGACATTAATCAAAACTCACTCCAACCTTCGATTTCTCACCGCGTTCAGAAGTCAACGACCAAATCCAATCTCCTTCGACACACAGCGTGATACGAGCGATAGAGAACAAAGAGTGACTCTAGTGTAAGAGAGACCACGACGAAGACGACGCGAATGCTTCAAGGGCTTTTCGAGAAGGTGTAGAATCGAAACCAGTGGTGGTGAGCGCAACTTTGGATTGTGCGAGAAGATAAACCCTAAATCAGAACAAATTTGGTATCGCCGCCGTTTTCTTCTATGGTGCTTTTCGCGTCTTGGAGGATTTGTTCCTCAAAAAAGTAGAACGCCTCTCAGACCATCGGATTCCTCTCCTTCCTTCGCATCCCTCGCCACTGCCATTCCAACCGTCTGCACATGAGTCCAAGCAAGGAATCGTTGGATTTGATGGTCTCCCAATCTCTAAGAGAAGCGCGCGAGGGAGGGTGGGGTTCCAAGGGAAAAGATAGGGTTGGGGAAAATGATTATGTGCGAGAAAATAGGGTTTGGAGAAAAATAAGGGAAATGATGAAGGCACGTGAATAGATATTTAGGGATTAAAACTTATTCTAAAAATAAAAAAAAATATTTAAAGGCGGTTTCAGTTATAAATCGTCAGAAAATTTTCCGGATTCTGTTTTCGAAAAATAACCTCCGTTAAAATATATTATTTTTGCAGTGTACAAGAATGTGTTCACGTATAAGGACCATAATCCTTTTAAATAACTTTTATAAGTTATTTATTTAAATTTAATATTTTCAATTTAACTCTTATGTAACTGAGATATTGTTTATTGTATTTACATAATTAAATTTTCATAATATATAGTATATATATTCTTAATCATAGATTTATCTTAATTATATCATTTTAATATTTTGGTTAATAAAATAATGACTCTTTTATATACTCAAAATTGTCATTATATAAGTCTTTGAACATATTTAGCATCTTACTTATATACTTATATACTTTCATAATAATAATAATAAGTATTTAAACTTTCAATAATTGTAAGATACGTTAGGTTCTTTTTTTCTTTTCATATAAAGAAAAATGGAAAGAAAACAGGTATAAGAATATGTTACATATAAAGATCATAACTTCTTTAAATAATTTCTATAAGTTATTTATTTACATTTATATTTCCAATTCCCCTGTTGGTTGAGTTTCTGAAGATGTTTGCTGACACTGAGAGATTGAGTTGGGGCCAATGGGGTGTTTGTGTTGCCATTGCAGCTTTGTCTTGGCCAATTGGCCTGCTTGTGAAGTGTATCTCTGTCGGTCCCAGCAAATAGCTTCACAAGACTGTCATTCATGGAAGATCTTTTATTTTGCTTTCATTACTTTTTCTTTCGCATTGCACACTGTGGTGACCTTTTATATTTTTCTTTGACATGTTCTCTTCAAATTGAAAGACCCTCTGTTTTTACATGTCATGATATATAACATGTTTTTACGTTAGAGTCCTCTTTTTAATTCGGTTGCTTCAAATTTATTGATCGCTTGGAAGTTACTTTTGTCAGTTTTTCGGTTTGTCAAAATTAAAACAAGGATAAGCTCCTCCTCCAAAGTATATAACTCAAGAGAAAACTCCCAAATAGATAGTAATTTGCCAAAACTTGATGGTGATGAAAATATGACAGGTATATGGTAGTTTTTATGAGATGAGATGATGACTCTCCAAATTATATATGACTCAAGTAAGAAAGACATGCTATAGTCATGTTTGAGTATGCTCTTAAAGAGACTTTAAGTCAATTGTTAAAAAAAATGTTTAGAAAAACTCAGAAATGATGCTCTAACCTAAATTGAGTAGTATAACAAAAAAATTGACAACATAACTTTATTCAATTCAAAAATGAATTTCTTATTCAATTCAAAAGTGAATTTACATTATATAAAACACCTTTATTTATAAGCTTAGAAAACTCACCTTTATTTATAAGCTTAAGAAACTCACTTTTATTTATAAGATTAGAAAACTCTAAAAGTGTCTCACAAGATGGAGAAGCAATCCTAATTCTACAAACTTGGAGACTAAGACAAAAATCTTCTCCATTATGAGAGGAGACATGACCACTACTAAAGAGAATTTTTTTACTTTACAAACATGTTATGCGATCACTCCTTTTGAAAATTTCATGACATTCATACCCTTTACTTTGGAAGATAAGGCTTCTCATGTTGAACTAAGGTTAACTCTTTCTAAAAGCCCTACATTGCATGACTCATGGTACAAGGTCTAAAATAAAACTATATACTACTAGACTCATAATACAAAATCCAAAATAAACCTAAGTTATTAAGAACTTCCTAACGGCTCGCGATAAAAGTTTGGATTCACTCTGTATAGATAACTCAAACTTTTTTTAAGTATGTTTGGCTATAATTGGTATGTAATCATTTCTTCCCTCCTAAAATGGATGTTTGTCCTCAAATCTTCGTATTTCCTCAAAACAAAACCTTTTTCTTATTATTAATTAACTTGTGTATCATACTTCCACGATCAAAATTCATCTTTAGTCATTATTAAACAAAATTTCAATCAATTTTTGTTTCACTTGTAATATAATTCAATAAAAGACTAGAAGGAAGTCTTATTCTAATTTTGAAATAATTTCTTCAAAAACTTTCAAGACTCACTCTATAAAAGTGTTTTTGTCTACCTTGAGTTAATTGTGACCTAAAAGGTAATTTAACTCAAAGTATTATTTAGTAAGTTTAAAATAATGGAAAGCGAAAATAAAGTTGAGATTTTTTCAAAGTAAATATGGAATTATGAAAGATAATTTAAGAATATAGTGAAAATAGATCAAAGATTGAAAAACTCTCTTTATTATATTAATATAAAATGTTATTAAAGAATTTATATATACCTTTAGTAGCACTTTCTCATTTTCTCTTCTCCAATGTCTTTCTTTTTTTTTTCTCATTTCTTTCTCATGTCTCTCTCTTGTGTTTTTCTCTTGGTAATCTCTTCTTTCCTACTCCTCATTTTTTATTTGTTCTTGCTTCCTTCTCTTATCTTTCTCTCTTCTTTTAATTCTTTCTTGTATTATATATATATAAATATATATATATATATTATTTTATTTTAAATTTTGAATTCCTCTTCTAGAATGGAAAACTAGGCCTTCATTTTAATTTTCTATTTTTGTTTTTATATAACCTTTTGTCTTCTTCAAATTTTCAGTGACTTAAACTTTTGAATAATTTAGTTTAAAATTCAATAATTTGGTAAGAAAGGTCTATATACATGTTCATCCTACTTTTAGATTTTTAAATTAAGAAACTTTTTCTTTGTAGGAAAGAAAGATAAATCGCTAAAAGTTTATCCTTGTCAAAATTTATCTCTAACCCTCTTGCATCAAACTTCTCAAAGAAAATTAAGGTTGAAAGTTGCATACTACTAACAAATAAAGAAAACAAATAAGCTAAATTATGCGAACTAATGGTACTTAAACCTTCAAAGCATTTACCAAATTATGCGAACTAATGGTACTTAAACCTTCAAAGCATTTACCAACTAAGATGTGTTTCATTATAAGAAATTAAGGTTATAATTAAGAGATGAGATTCAACATCAAAGACTCCCTCAAAACACCTAATTAAACAAGTAAAAGTTACAACTCAAATAAATGAAAACTAAACATACAACACAAGAAATGATACTCCTCTCCAACTGTTTCTCTCCTCCTTTTCCTGTCTCCTTCACCAAGGCTTCAAACCCCCTTTAGGTCCTAAAAGGCTACCTAAAGGATTGGTTCACCTAAAAAAAATGCCTACACTTCAAGTCAACTCTCTTCAAAAACCTACATTACATGACCTAATACAAAGGTTAAAAAAGAACCTATTCTTCTAAACCATAATCCAACATCCAAAATAAACGCACTCTACTAAAAACTTATTAAAAACTTATTGATGACTTATAATTATAAAAGTTTAGACTCATATTCTATAGATGATTCTAATTCTTTTTAAATGTGCTTAATCATAACTAGGAGATATGCCATTAACCTCAAACAAACTAAAGGTGTGACTACGGGTTCAATTGGTAATAATTAGACTCATCTTTTATTTTCCTACCACTGGAACTGAATGGAGCTGTTTGAGTCGCACATAAAATAGTAGAATCTACTTAACATAAAGTGGGTTGCTTAAGCGAACACCGTTGAAGCATTTCCAACGAAGCAACCCATTGTATATGATTAAAAGGAGCTTTTGTATTCCATTCATCTTTTATTTTCCTACCACTGGAACTGAATGGAGTTGTTTGAGTCGGACATAAAATAGTAGAATCTTGATAAGATATATATTTTTATCGATACACTATTTTTGCTACAACTATTGAATTGTGTACGAGAGATTAATGGCCTGCAATAACAGATGCAATACATGGGTCTATTGCTCAGCTATTGAATCATGAGAACGATGCATTATGCATCTAAGAAACTAAGCTAACTATCAAACAGAAAAATAAGACAGAAAAATAAATTAGAACGTATTTGACAAGACAAACACGCTCAAATTCCCTGAACTAATGGTCCAAGTCTTTACAATGAAACAAAGAAACACAAAGGAGTGCAGATGCTCATCTGATGATCAAATTAAAGGTAAATTCAGCAAATGCAAGCGATACGGCATCCTCAAATCAATCTCCGTGGATAGTATAACGTTCCCATTTCTTTGTTGGGTCATATATCTGCAATAAAAAGTGCAAATAATGGTAATCAGAATCAGAACCTAAACAGGAAAAATAAATAGCCAGTTCAAGAATATCCTGTCACAGAAATTTATCAAATGTAGCTACAAATCCTCAAGCCAAAAAGAGAAGAAGGAACAAACACCGACTCATGCACTATGCACACGAGACACAGAAAGAGTTAGTACCTCCCATCTTGAAGCAGGAAATATATGCTTGTTCTTTTCATACCAGTGCCTTTCCACAACCTTACCAGCATGTGACTGGGTAGAAAACAAGATTCACCAGAGTAAGAAAAATTAAGCAAAAACCCATAAGAGAAGTCATTAGAACAACAAAGGCATACACGAACTTGTTTCCTTTGACTTGAAAATCCAAATTTCATGATTGTGGTAAAATATTAGGAAGAAAGAAAGTATACCTCGTCCTTCTCTATAGTGGCATCAGCAATTGTTCGTACATCTTCATGCACATCAAAATGAAAAAGCTGTAGAGATAGAAACACGAGTACCGTTAATACCTCAAATTAATCTCCAGCTAATAAGGACATTTTCTAGTTTATGGCAGCATGCAAATGTTATTTCGCATTGACAATATAAAACGCTACAACAGAATTGTAGCATTATCACTATAAAAAAACCAATATAGTTACTGTTCTTGTTTTGGCATCAGAATAACTTTTATTTGAATCAATATACATTTACTAAAAAATACAGAAAATTTTCAACCGGCCATGAGAACTGAATGCAGAATTATTATTATTATTATTATTATTATTATTATTATTATTATTATGCATTTTCTGTTCCAACTTGGTATCTCTATTGAAATTAGTCAAATCTAACATTTAATCAGCCGCCACTGCCATGGACAGGGATTACAAGGAAACAGATAGCAACGCAATTTAAATTTGGAACTATAATCAATAGAGCATCCTCTCGTCCCAGGGTAAAAAATAAAATAAATTGACTGGAAGATAAAACCAAGATTGTTAAAACTGAGAGTTTAGTAAAAGTTTCACAAACTTTTAAATAAAAAAATTAGAATATTTATAGATAGTATAATAATTTATTATTATATCATACTATAAATAATTTTTTTAATTGAAATATTATTATTATTAGTTTATCATGTTATATAATTTTAAATATGTTTGTTTTCCTAATATATATTTAATATATATTTTATAATAGTTTTAATTAATTATATATATGATATTTAATATAACACAAAAAGTCAATGAACTTCGAGGTCTAAAGACTTTGAGTCCCATATATTTGAGGCCCAAAAGGAAGTGAAGAAACCCTATCCACCCTTAAACTACATCTTCCATTACTCCCACCCTCACCAGCGCAACAGAAAGGCAACACAGGAAGGTTGCAGAGTTTTAGAGCAAACCACAGTCGAAAGGAAATGGGAGTAATCACAAACGATGATGGGGACGATAGAAATGCCCAGAACAGAGACGATGAGCAGAGAGAAGGCACTCTTGGCTCGCCAACTCAGTTGCAGATTTGCAAGTTCAATCAAGTTCATAGCAAGTCCACTCAAACAAGTTAACTCCCGAGTTTAAAAACCATGGATAAAACATTAGATTTATTAGTTAAGCAAGCAATTGTGGCACAAATCCTATATCAGTATTTACATTCCTCATCTTACTACATAATTTGTCACTCTTGGATTATCTTTACTTATTTTCGAATTTATTTTTTCTAAATAGCCACAAAACTTAGAATGCATTCTACCTTATTCTATTAATGCAATTGATCCTACAAGCAGGATGTTAAAACAATAATACAACTGCTATCATTTTCTGTCACAAAACATTTAAACAGGAAAAACGTGGGATTTCTTTGCTACAAGAGCCAAAAAGAATATTCGCATCAATTAGGGCAGGGGAGCATATTTTTTGGGAAATGTAAAGCACATCTATATTATTTGCATGATTTTTTAGAGGGAGCTTTCTCGTAACAGTACTCTTCCCCAAACCTTTTAAATAATCATTATATTACTAAAATCAAAATATCTCGTAAATAAAAACAACAAAAGATGCACCTTCTGAGAATAGCACAAAAGAACAAAACATCTCGTAAAAATAACAACAAAAGATGCACATTATGAGAACAAAACAAAATAAAAGGAACATACCGGCCCACTTTTGCCTCTAGCTTTGTTCACAATTAGCTCATAGAAGCTATGTTGCTATAATAAACATGGAAACAGGAAAATATGTTAGCAGATGTCCTTTGGTCAAAATAATGTTAACACATAGCTTATACATACACAACACACTACACTCACAAACAAGATAGCAAATAGTACAGACTTTCTGAAACTAAAACCAATCAAATGTACATACATGTGGAATGATAAGGTCTTCTTTCACATATAGCAAATTTTCTACGGAAGTTGTTCGAATCTCTCGGAATTCAGGAGCAAGCTGCTGTTGAACTGCACGAAGAAACTCTCCTATGCTGTCACCCTTGCGTACCTGAAAGATATTATAAAATAATTCAGGCACCAAGTCATAAGATCATACACAGTAAAGACATGTTCAAGAATTTGAGAAGTTGAAGCATATGATCTTTACTTACCTGGATCACACGCCTGTGACCAGTTCCATCCCAGTAGCTGTAAGTGATTTCAAGAGGTTCATCTGAAGTACAGAAATAACCTCATTAAGCGTAAACTATGAAATGGTTGTTTTTCTGCATCAGCTAATTTGTACACCCAGGGGGCAAATAAGCATAACTTCCCCCACTTATATATAATCATATTGCATTATCCATATACTTGTTAACCCTTCATTAGCATGGTTTCAAAAAGAGTTCAAAAGATTCTCAGTCGAAACAAGCAGAGTTCAAAAGATTCTCAGTCGAAACAAGCATTGATGCAGCATACTCACTTCGGATTTGCTCCTGCTCACGGAGCCACTGTTTCCGCAGCCTTTCCCGCTCTGCTTGCTCCTCAGCCTCTCTCTCACTGAACAGGAATCCTCAGCACTCCTATGCCCGAACGTTAGGGCAACAACCAAGAAAGAAAAGTACAAGGGAACTATGAAGCACGGACACAGAGACCAGACACGACAGGTACATTCCAAACACCCTCCCCCACCCACCTACACACATGTTATATACACATATTGAACAACTTCATCGATCATTTAAATTGACAATCAAGATTATATTCAAAATCATCTGTAAAAATAGTTAGTCAAATATAACAATCTGAACCAGTAGTGACCGAAGATGATCCTAATAATACATAGATAATCTGAATAAAATACTCCTATTATTATTTCTATAACTATAATAGAAATTTACAGAAAAAGTTTTTTTAATTTCCAACTACCAAAAAATCACCATGTCTATCCTCGTTAACTCAGATTTTAGAGTAGTGCTAGAGCTGCAAAAATTCATTTTTAAAATTCAGCACTTCAGCAGAGTGTCTGACATGTGTAATACGGGTGTTGTACAAGTATCAGTGTCTGACACGGGGACACAACATTGAAGAGTTGTGTCCATGCTTCATAGCTAGGGAAGGGGTGTAAAAAATAATAAGGGAAAAGGATAAAGAAGAGATGCCACACATACCTGTCAGGTAGAAAGCCAGTTTCGACAGTAGGATCTTTACCAAGTTTACCACGCCTTAACCTATTGGCTTCCAGATTATCTGCCAGAAACATAGCAAGGTTCAACGTCTTTTTATGTGTTCTATAAATCATTGATCAATACACGTTCACAATTCTCCGTCTAAACCTCTTGTGGAAAATGATGCTACATTGATAAACAAAGAAAAACTCTCAATTTGAAACTGCAAAAATAATCAGAGATGTTAAGTGAAGTGATTTGGTGTGTGCTTGGATGATCCCTTGCAAGAAAGAATTTTAATGACATTGATTTGACAAAACTGATATTGATTATAACTGAAATCACGGTTACACATTGAAAACCTGGAAGCAACTTTGTGTCGCTTAGCCTTCAACATAGAAATCTGAATTGACTTTGGCAGAAGTGAAGCCAACTCTAATCAAGCTAAATTCTGATTTTAATGTGATCTGATATCTGTTCATATGTTTGTATTCTAAAAGTAAGCTAGTAACAAAAGAAATTTTATATCCAATGCAAAAAATATAACTTTAACTCAATCAATTCCGGACCCCCATCGTCAACTCCTCCATGTAAAATCAAACATGTGATCATCTACCTAAAATCAAATAAACAAATATTTCCAAACATCAACTTACTAAGACGTGGTTCCTCCTCCTCCTCCTCTTGGGTTTCACTATCAATATCCTCAGCAAAGGAAAGTCGAGAATTGCCCTTGATCTTCCTCTTTTTACGCTTTTCTAATTGAAGCTCCTCCTCCCTGTTTGAAGATTGTGAATACGTAATTATAAGCAAAGAAAAAAGGGAAAAAAATGGGGAGAAGACGAACTCTTGCTGCTGCTTCTGAAGTTTCTCCTTCTCTTCTTCCTCTATTTTGCTCTGAATATTAACCCTCTACATTAACAAATAAAAGAACAAACATAACATCAGTCACAACCCAGTATGCCATGTAAAAGTAAAGAAAGCGATCGCATACCTTCTCCACATACTGCTCTCTGGTGACCAAACCCACGGTTTCTTTTTTGAAGGCGGTCTCTAGAATCTGAAATTCAAGAAAAGTTCAAATGATTGTCAGATTGAAAAGCGCAACCCTAGACGAAGAAAGGACAGAAATTGGAAGAACATGGTACCTCGGAAGTGCTGGAACCGAATTGGAGGAGACCGGGTTGGCCCTTGGCGGAGGCAGACTTGGTTTTGAGTTCTTGGATTTTGCGACGCTCCGCTTCTCTCTGCTTCTCCAACCGTCGAATCCTCACCGCGTCTTGGGCGGTGCCCACGTACCCGTCACCCATACCCGACATCCTCTTCTTGGCTCCTCAACTCAGACTCAAATTCAAAGACCAAGACAATAAATTTGAGAGCCGTGAGCATTTATATAGTTCCCCATTAATGGTCTGGGCTTTATTTGTACAGTAGGCCCAAACTAATATTAAAAATCCAATTCTAACTTGAAAACATTTTGGTGTTTCATCTTGACCTCCAACGTCTGTACTTCCAACATTTTGAATAATTTCATTTTTAATCTTAATAAATGTTTTTTTAATTTTTTTCTTAATAAAGACATCTATACCTTTTTAAATTTCAATTTTGATTTTAAATTTAATAATAATTTAATTTAATTTAAAATTTTAATATTATTTAATATATATTTATATCTTAATAATTATTAAAATGTAATTTTTATTATTATAATTATTTATCTGATATCCAAATCCATATAAAAAAAAATTATTTCTTTTTCTATTTTATATTTCATATTTATTTTATTTAATTTAATATATTTAATATTATTTTTTTAAGGGTTAAATATGTTTTTAATCCCTAAACTATCAGTCGAATTTGTTTTTAGTCTCTCTTTCAAACTAAGCTAATTTGGTCCTTTTCTTTAAGAAAATTTTAATTTTTCGTCCTAAAAAACCAGGGTTAAAAAGAAGCTGAGGTAGCTAACGTTTGGCCACGTGTAATGACATGTTTTCTTGCTAACGTTTGCCACGTGTGATGACGTTTGATGACATATCATTACCGTTCGACTACATGTTTGAAGACTTCCTAATTGTTAATATTGTTAGTCTATCATTCCGTCTTTAACTGATAATATCGTTCGGCCTTTGAGTGCACATACTTCTTTCTCATGGTTGAAACATAGGTTGTACAACACCCACTTATATGTTCAAACTCTTTGATTTAAATGCACATAATTAACAGTTAAGGGTTGAACGACTCTGTACAGTATGTAAAGTTAAATGCCGACGGCTCTTAGCCAAAGAGTAGCTGAGGTGTAATGTCATCAAACGTCATCACACGTGGCCAAACCTTAACCACCTTAGCTTCTTTTTAAAATTGTTAGTTTTTTTGAACAAAAAATTATGTTTTTCTAATGGAGAAAGACGAAAAAGTATGTTAGTTTAAAGGAGAAACTAAAAACAAATTGGTATGATAGTTTAGAAACTAAAAACATATTTAATCTTTTTTTTAATATATTTTTTTAATTTTTATTATTTCTATTTTTATTTTAATTATTTATAATTATTATATAATAAAAATTATATTTTAATAATTACTAAGATACAAACCTATATTAAATAATATTAAAATTTTAAATTAAATTAGATTATTATTAAATTTTAAATCTAAAAAAGAATTTTAAAAACATTTATAAATTACATTTTGAAATCTGTTAAAAAATATAAAATAATTTTAATAAAAAAACAATTAAAAATAATATTTATTAAAATTAAAAATATAATTATTCAAAAAAAAATTAAAGGGGTAGGTGAGATGTTATCACCATTCTCAACGTCTTCACCACTATTGTCAACATTCTCCACATTCTCACCTTCACCAATAGAAAGAAACGAGCCTTACAATGATGGTTTGAGTTAAATTTTTCATCACAATATAGCAAAGCCCTTTTTCACGATGAACGTTGATCTCAGCTTGAGATAAGTCTTTATAGCGGGTATTAGCAGGAGCTGGCACAAAAGAAACTGGTGTGCAGGCTATCACGGAGGTTGAAGAAGGCATTATAGAGGATGATGTGGAAGAAACTGTGGTAGGGGTTCCAATTCTGCCTATTCAGATGAGAAATGATTATCTGATGTATGACACTATCATATATTTTTTTTATTATCTGATTATCTGTTATATGAAACTTCTAATTGATGGAGATTGTTATAAGAATTTTTTTTTTAAATATCATTAAACCGATTTCGAAATCTTTTAATTAATGAAATATGTTTATAAATTCTTTTAAAATTTTGTTTTTAAATTTTAAATTTAATAATAATCTAGTTTAATTTAAAATTTTGATATCATTTAATACATGTTCATAATTTAATAATTGTTAAAATATTTTTTTATTATAGTAGTTATATTAAAAAAATAAAAGTAAAAATAATCAAAATAATAGTAGTAATAATAAAAATTAGAAAAACAGAAAAAATAAAAATACAAAGAATAATACTAATATAAAATCTATTTTAATACATTTAAATATGTTAAATTATATTATAAAATTAAATTAAATTAAATTAAATATTTATTAAATTTTAATTAAAAAACAAAATTTGAAAAAAAAATTGTTAAAAAGATCTCGAAATTCAATAATATGTTAAGGGATTTCGAAATTTGTTTCAGATTTTTTTTAAACTTTATTTTAAATTTAAAATAAAAATATTTTATTATTTAATATATTCATTCATTAATAATTATTAAAATATTATTTTTACAATTATAATAGTTATATTGAAAGAATAAAAATAAAAGTAAAATTAATTAAAATAAAAGTAATATGTGAAATTATATTAAAATTTTAAATTAAAGTAAATTTTTATTAAATTTTAAATTAAAAATAAAGTTTTAAAAAATTTGTTAATCGAGTTTCTGTCTATATTAACAAATTTCAAAATTCGATAAGATATGTTAATAGATTTGAAAATTTGTATAATAAATTTTTTAAAATTTTATTTTTATTTAAAATTTAACATACATTATTAATTTTATTTAATATCTTAAAATTATTTAATATATATTAATATTTTAAAACTATTTAATATATATTAATATTTTAATAATTATTAAAATATTATTTCCACTATTATAATAATTATAAAAAAATAAAAATAGTAATAATTAATATAAAAATGATAAAGATTATAAAAAGAAAATAATAATAATAATAATATATAATATTGTTTAATATATTAAATTAAATAATTTTAAATTTTAAATAAAAAAATTTTAAAAATTTATTAAACGGTCGTTAATATTAAAATCCGTTAAAAATGTTAAGAAATTTTGATAAGCAGAATTTTATTAAGAAAGAGAAAAAAAAAAAAATTGTTAACATTAGTCATGGAATTGTTTGAAAAATTGAAGTTGCATTATGAAATCTTGGAAATGCATATGGAAACACTCCCGTAATGTTAACTTGCAATTCATGGGCCACTTCTTGACCCCTTTGAAGATAGGCCTAGCCCACAAAACCTCCATGAAGTAGGTTAAACTTCTATTGTCTCTGCAAGCATCTCTTTCTCACGTAACCCTCACATTTCTGAACCTTGCCACCGTCTTCGGCGGATCGAGTGTAGAAGAAGAGAATCGAGGTACCTCCGACGAGGTTAGTGTTCATTTCAACTACTTGAGAATTAGATGGATCTATTATGCCATATATGCCTTCTATCTATAACTGAGTTTACCAACAAATACAATCATAGCGGAATGATTTCATGGCATCTTTCACCAAATTTAAAATTAATGTTTGCTGTTTTTTTTAAAAGTTATGGTGAGATGGAATTAATGGAAATCGAAATAAGACCAACATGATTAATAACCTCTGATTGAGACGCTCACAGAATAATTGAGACAAATTCTTGATGCCTTTCTTATTCTTTGTATACCAGCGGCTACATTAGGGTTTGCTAGGGCTAGAAACCCTCTTCATATGGCTCTGATGATTGATTTATCTTGTCCTTCTTGCACAACGAATATCACAAATTACACGTAACACTCCAATCACTTAAGAACAACAACAACAAAAATTAACAGAGAGATAGTCGAAACTACTTGGCTTTTGAATCTTCTTTTGGTCTTTTGATTGATTTACGTGGGGAAAGAAAGTTTGGTATGTGGGATAAAGATGTGGAGTATATATAAATGATGATGGAGTGGGTGTGTTAGAGTAATAGAGTGAGTAGTTGGTTAAACTTTGCAAAATTGAAAATACTTTTAAGTTTGCCAATAGATTAGTAGTGAGTTCTAAAACTTTTTCATTTTAAATTTAACGGGCTTAATGAGAAATTAAGGGAAAGTGTTCCGACCATGGACAAACCTTTGGTGGATCTTTCTAAGTTTCATTTGTCATCTATCTTTATAGACCCCACTTTTTAAGCGTACTCAAAGTTTCCTTTGCTAAGCACGCAGCTGCTTCTTGGGATCCTCAGTGTCTTATGAGATTCACAGCCTCTTTTTCGCCACCTCTAAAACATATATTGAAATTCATGATCCACTGTTTTCTAATGACCAAGTAAAGTATTAGAAGTTACTTAATATTCTTGGACTTACCTCCCATGGCTTGCTAGGATGAAAAATTCAGTATCACAAGCTTTTCTCCATTTATCACAAATCAGTTCTGCAAAAACAATTTTGCACATTATGCTGTATATCATCATAACAGCATACATAATAAATGATACAAAATCCATTGATATACACACAAACATTTAGAATGCTCACTGCTAGAGAACAATAATCAGCCAACACAAAAGAAAGAAAGAAAAGATTGTAGGGACATTGTCAGGATCAAAATTTAAATGCATGCATACATATAATACTTATGTGATTGGCTCGTTTTTAATATGATTTCTAAAATTCGTAAACTAACTAAAAATTGAGAGGTCTCCTTATTTTATCCAAATTTTAATATTTTCTCTCTGTTTTTTTTTTATGAAGACAGTGGTTCGTTTCTTTAATTTATACAATGAAGAGTTAAAAGATTCTTCTACTTAGTATATTTTTTATGGAGATTTTAGTAATTGTTTCTGATATTTTTTTAAGTTAATGTTAAGTTAGAGGTGGATATTGGATGTAGACTAGTTAAACTATACCTTTAAAATTTTGGACCTTTTATTGAATTTTTCAGAGATTACAATTTAATATAAAATGTATAAGTTTTAAATAAATATTTTATTACTAATTTTTAATATTTAATTTTGTAAATTTTATTATTTTAATTTTAAAACTATTCATATTTTATATTTTTATCCAATTAGTTGAGAATTTGTTAACGTGTGATGTGATCTCTGAGATGCTTTTATTGTGTAAATGGAATATGCATTTTAACATGAATCCGACAAAGCTTGTATTATTAATTAAAATATTATTATATATATTGTTGTTTGGATTTTGTTATACCATGCCATATGTATTTATTTCTTTCCCCTGCTTTCTCCATTCCTGATACAAGGTGATAGTGGAGAGTGATGGCCGGAAGTTCTTCTTCTTCAATTGAGATGCCTAAATTTCCATCAAATCTTAATGTCCTTGCCATTGATACTGATCTCAAAGTTCTTAAATTCATCGAGAAATCATGCAACGAGAATTCTCATCAAGGTTAGATATATACAATATTTTATTCGTTATCATTCTTTAAGAGAAATATTTGTGTTTTTTTCTTATGCTTTTGAGTTGTGTGCAGTTAAGATATGCTCTGAATCTTCAAGTGCGGTCGATCTTTTGCTGAAAAAAGAAATAGACTTTCATTTGATTATCATGGAACTCCATATGCCAATAATGGATGGCTTTGGATTTCTGCGTTTTCTCAAAAAAGAAGTAATTGATGTTCCTTTCATCAGTAAGTAACTAATCTTTTACCTTTTTACTTAAGTTTTCAACTACCTTTTTACTTAAGTTTTCAACTTTTGACTGTTTAACCATCTACAGTGATGTCTGAGGATGATACTGACCTATCCCATAAGAAGGCTTTTAAACTTGGAGCTTGCGATTATTGGGTTAAACCCTTCTTAGAGTATGCGTTTTTGTTTGAGAGGAAGCATTTGTGTTCACCTATGATGCGACATCATTTCCACTTCAGGCGCATAAGGAAAATTGATAGCTTGGAAGATGATGAAATAAGTGACACAAGTTATAATTCTGAATTCTCTTCTGAGGGAGAAGCCGAAGCTGATGATGATACTCCCCATGAGAAAGAATAGTCTAGTATGATTAACTGACTACTGCAAAATACATACTTAAGAAGTCAAAATGCCGCAGCTGAATAAAGAGATTGTGAAGAATATAAAATTACTATTACTATTAAAATACTTCATTTTCTTCCTTAATACATTGGTATTCTTAGTGTGAATAGTTTCTTTAATTTATAGAATGATGAGTTAAAATATTTTTTTATCGTACATGTTTCAATGGAAATTTAAATTAATAATTCAAATTACTATATTGAAAAAAAAGAATCTATATATATACACAGAGAGAGAGGGGTAGAGGTGATGGTGAGAGGCGGGGTGAGATAGTAGGAAGAATGTTTAATATTCTGTTGATTACTCTCTAATTGTTTTCATTTTACCCATAGATATAACCTGTGTTTTTAAAATGAATATTTCGATGAAAAATTGTGCTTCTATCCAAACTCAGAATAAAATAGTGTAATTAAAATAGAAAAAAAAATAAAAAAATAAAAGTTAAGAGAAAAACAAAGTATTACCTACATTTGTTTAAGGCTGGGGATAATTAATGCAATTGTTATTATATTTTTTTATACTAAAAAAACTAAGCTAGTTTACTAAAAACTAAATTATACATTTTTTGGTTCAGATCTGAGAAACTGAACTTTTGCATCCTGATTACTCATTATTAAAGCCTATGTTAGCACTTGTATTTTTTTTTTGTTGTAATTGATCTACAAGCGGGTTGACATTTTCTTTTGGTGATTTAATTACTACCTTCAATTATTATTTACACATTATCTATAAATTTAAAATTGTATTATGAATATAAATGTATAAAGAAATATAATATTTTATTATACATATTTTGTTTAAACTTATAATTATAATTTTGAATTATTATAATCTAATTTTCATCTAGACTTCTATTTAGATTTTTAACATGACGACATAAATTGTTTAATATTAATTATTTAATCATTATTCATTATTTATTATTTAATCTCATAATTATTATTTTTATTTTATTAAAAAATAAAAATTGACATGAAATTATTCTTGATCATAAATATTTTGAATATCTTATATTATATGGTATCATAGTTAAAAATAAAAGTGTTATATATAAATATATATAAATATATATATATATATATATATTCAAATTATTAAAAAATTAGTTTTATGGTTAAGCTAAATTATATATCTAATTTGTCTTTATAATTTATGATATAAAAGAAAATGAAAAATTGTGAGACAAATATAATTTAAAAGATTAAATATATTTTATATTTTGCAAGAATAATTTATCATTAAACTAAACATATTTTTTCTCTGGGAGTTAGACGTAAGTTTTGAAGAAAGAAAATTAGGAAAAAGAATAAAAGCATAAAGGAAAAACAAAAATAAATAAAATTTATTAGAATTATATATGTTAATTTTAATTATTTGTTTATAGAAAATATTATAAAGTTATTTAATTTTATTAATATAATAAGGTTTGAAATAAATCTAAAGCATTTTTTGGAAGTTTAAGAGTAAACTTTTTAAATAAAACAAACTTCAAATAATCTATTCTTGAAATTACATTAATTTCTGATAAATGATTTCTGATAAATACGAACTTTTTGATAAATAACATGTAAAAATTATATTCTGCATACATAACAAATGATAGAAATAATATTTTATATAATTAGTATAATGACTAAAAAATATATAATTTATCTTAAAGACAAAAACAAAAGAACAATATTTAAAATCCAAAATAAAATATTTTTCGCAAAAGTTGCGTGGAAAATTTAAACGAAAAAGTAAGGAGTTTTATAAAACTGACTTACAGTGATAATCTTAAAAGGATTTGGTTATTAGTTAATTGGTGTAAGTTCACTTTTTATAATTGAACTGTTAAACAATACACATAAATTGTTCAGATTTTCTTTAGTTTATTATAAATATAATTAACTATAATTTAGTATAATTTAGTATAATTTAGTATGGTTTAATTACATATGCTCAACCCTACATTTGTTTATATTAATGATATTACATGATTACTAAACTCATATTCTACATCTAAACTAAAAAAAAATGAGATAATAAAATCTAGGTCATGTAACAAAATAAAATGAAATTAATATTTCAAACGAAAAGAAAACATACTATCCAATTTTCGAATAGATTTGTGTGTTAAAACTAACCTAAATACTTTTCTTATAATTTAAAAAAAAAATTCACAACAATAAAATAAAATTTAATCATACAATTATACCAAAACAACATAAGAGTGAAACTACGAGTATTATGAAAGAATAATTAAGCAATTATATAATGGAAGAATACATTAACTAAATTTTAAAACAATAAATAACCAAAATAAAAACACATAAAAAAAATAAAAAAATAAAAGTTTAATAGTCTATTTTGTCCACAATTTTATTGAATAATGTCAATTCATTCCCCTATTTTAAAAGTGTGTGAAATTGATCCTCACTTAATAAATTTTGCGTTAATGTCTTAAGTACACACAAACGACCACGTTAAATTTTTCTTTCAACTCTCTTTTTGTTTTTAAGTACAATGCAGCTTTTGTCAGTGTTTTTAGCATAAATTAATAACTTTTCAAATAAAAAGTTTTAAATTTATTTTAATAGTTAAATCCAATTAGAATAACATAACTGCAAAGAATCGCGGATGCCATGAAGACAACTAAGGATAAGGCTCAAGAGACCCTTTAGAAGAAGAAGGAGAAGGTTGCAGCCAACAAGGAGGCAGCGCGGCGAGTGGGTGATAGTGTTGTCGATGCACTTGGAAAAACAAAGGAAAGCGTGCATGATAAAGCCCGTGATGTGCACAAATACGCACAGGACACTGTAGAAACAACGAAGGTGCATGTGGCTCATAACGTCTCAAAGGCCAGGGATTCTTTACGCCGCCTCAAACACGCATTAAAAAGTAGTTTTGGATCGTTGGAGAGCCTGAATTCGGTGATGGGGGTGGCCAACTTGCTGGGGTTTGCCACTGCTTATGGGATGTGTGTGTGGGTTACGTTTATCTCCAGCTACGTGCAACTGAGGGCCATGGCGAGGCACCAATTCGCAGTGGTGCAGAGCAAACACTCTTTGGCCATGTCTTCGGTAATACAAACACTATGCTCTTGAACAAGTCTCACGTATTGCAAGCATATAACCTTCTCGCCTCTCTGGCCACTCTTTTCTTAAATTCTCTTTACTTGGAGCCTCGGGCCACCAAGGTCATTTCTTATCCATTCTTTTATCTTCACATCCTACCATGTTTTGATTCACTTTGTTTTCTCCTTTTCGTTCAGCTGATGTTCGAAAGGATAAAGATAGAAAAGGAAGAAGGAAGAGGCAGGGAAGATATGAGTGGTGAGCGTGGCAGAACAGAGCATCAACATACAAGTGAGCCTTCCAACAACGCAAATCAGGATGCAGTGAGATCAAGAATAATCAAGCTCAACGAAAAACTCAATAAATTGAATTCATATTCCTCTCTCATAAACATCCTTGAAATTGAATTCCTATTCCTCTCTCTAAACATCCTCAATCTCATGTGTTAGGGAGGTTCGACATACACACATATCTCTGCACTAGTAAGATATTGTTCGGTTGGGTCAAGCCTTATCTTATGTGTATATGAACCCATGTCCATCTTCTATTTTATCTGATGTGGTACTTTGTTTGTACCCAACAATCCTCCCTCAATCAAAGGACTATGGTTCTCCTACTTCTCGTACTACGGAAGTCTTTTGTTATCCTCGAGTACACCATGGTCAATACTGAGCATCTCTTTGCCCTATTTTCACGATCCATGGTCACACAACACTAAACATCTCTTGCTCTCCACCTCTCATGATTCATCTGACTATCTGCCACTACCACCTGCTAGGCTTCACCTGATCATGGAGGGACGTACTCGTTTGAGCCTGGTCACTAGACCTGAACCATCGGCTCTGATATCACTATTAGAGAGGTTCGACAGACACACATATCTCCACACTAGTAATATATTGTCTGCTTTGGGTCAAGTTCTCACATATTTGCTTTTGGTACTGTGGGTAGTGGGTATTTTAATACCCGCTTGTTAATCAGTTGGGTTTGGGTATCACACTATCCGTACCTGCGGGCACCCGTTACCCATTTGAAAAATAAAATTATAAGTCCATAAAAATAGATGTATAGGAAAAAAAGACCTAAGTCAAGGCCAAATAAGAATAGGGGTCTGCTTATGAAGTTCAAGGTGCATCTAGAAATGTTGAGCCTAAGCCCAATAGAGAATCTGGTGTACATGTGAAATTTAGGTGTGCACTTGACATTTGATAGTCTAGGCCCAAGGCCTTTTTCGTTCTACAAATTAGAAACAACATTAGGGTTTCTTTTGCATTCTCTTATCCAACGTGCCACACCAAAGGAGCAACCCTAGGTTTCCTCGCCGGACATTCTCCATCACCGACAGCCGCTGCCGTTAACATTGGTAACCATTGCGACATCGCTGACCTCCACGCTGCTCAAACCCCTCTATCATCCTTCATTGACGCTCTTGCTCCCATCCATGGCGGCTCGTTCTTCATCCTTCACGTGTGAACATCTTCCTTCCATCCTTGGATCGTCCGCTCACATTCTGCCACCAAAGGCCGCCAGACTCGAGTCCTTTCACCAATTAAGGTTGGCGATGGGGGTTGGGAGTCTCTTCGAAATTTTGCTCGAATACATGGAAATTTAGATATTGAAGATCGTGCAAAGGAGTTGTTAAAGTATCTTGGTCCTTCAACAACCATTGTTGATAAACTTCTTATGCCTCCAAGAAAGAAGCAACATGATATTAATATGTTAGAGGAGAAGAATAGGGTGACTGAGTATCGATATTCTATTCCATATAAAGAAGAGGCAAGTGAGAAATTAGGAGGTTTGAGTGGGCAGATGAGGGACGCCGGTTATGTGCCGGATAAAAGATATGTCCTCCATGACATTGATGAGGAGGAAAAAGAGAAGGCCTTGCAATATCATAACGAACCTTTGTTGCTTCTGAAAACCTAAAAATTTAGGGGGGTTGAAAAACGTTTTTTTTTTAAATAGAAGGACTAAAATGTACCTTACTTTGAAAGAGGGACTAAAAACAAATTCGCTTGATAGTTTAAGGACTAAAAACATATTTAACCCTTTTTTTTATGCAGGTATCCGGGGTTGAAAAGAAACAATGCTTTTAAATAACTAGGGTGCCTCCTAGCAAGCGCTCTTTTAAAGTCATTAGCTTAACCCTATAAAGCTCCATCATCCCTTAGTAGATGCACATCTTTCTCATTAGCACCTATCAGTATATGCTAATCTTTCTCATCTTCATCAGCATTCATTAGTAAATGTTGTTAATGACACCCATCTTTAGGGTTGGTATGTCTCCTTTATGAGTATTCTTTCCTTTTTTTTCCTTCTTTTTGTTAAATTTCTTCAGAAATTTAATAAAACCAAGCACCTGTTTCCATGTCTCAATCATATAGGAACTTTAATCTCTAATTTCTTGAAGATTTCCATAAAATACTTAAATTCCTTTTCCTTCCTATGATACTTCTTTGGATGAGGAAGGGGTTTTTCATATGATTCCTTCTTTTTTCCTCTCTTCCTCTTTTTCTTACTTTTCTTCCCCCTCAATTTTCTCTTTTTCTTTTCTCTTACTTTCTTTGTATTTACACACATTCTCTTTTTTCTTTTCTCTCAACCACTTCTTTTTCTTTCTCACTCAACCTTTCTGTTACGTTTTCCTCATCTTTCTCTATCTTTTCCTCATCAACAACCTTGTCACTTCCAGTGATAGTGGCTTGATATTTCTCCCTAGGGTTAACTTCAGTATCAACCCTAGAATCGTCCAATTTCTCAATTAAGTGACTAATTTGCATCTCAATCCTTTTGGATGTTGCTTCAATGCTTTTCTGAGTGGATATGGCATTTTGCATACATTGTTGGAAGGTGTCGTCCAACTTTGCCATTAATAGAGAGTGTTGTTGCTGCCATTGTTGTTGTGGTAACCCCTCAAATTGTTCGGCAGCTTGCCTAAATTGACTTTGATCCATGCCTGAGTGAGGTTCCCACCAATGGTTGAGATTACCTTGGTAGAATTGAGTGCCCATATAGTTAAATTCTTGTCCAAATTGCGTCCTACAAACATTAGGCACAAAACCTTAGAAAACATTTATTAGAACAAACAAAAACAAAAATAAAAAATCAAGTCAAAGTTAATCAATAATCACACAAATAGACTAGTTAAACCACGAGTCCCCGACAACGACGCCAAAAACTTGTTAAGACTTCGACAAGTGTACCAAATCGTATCAAGTAATAATAAGTGGTAAGACCAAGTATTGTTTTTCCTAGAGACTCATTGATCTAAACAATCATGTGATTTGTTGATTATTTAAGACTTGAGAAACGGAAATTAGGTTTTTAGAATGCAAAACAGAAAATAAACATGAATGCAATTTGTTGATCAATTGACCAAAAGAATACGCAGGTGAATGATGTATGGATGAATTATGTTGTTCGGGTTTCCGATTTCATCCTATCCACTCTCATGTATTTACGAATTCTACTCCTTCATTAATGTCAATGTCACTTTCTAATTTACCCTAAACCCGATGTCTCGGTGAAGATAGCCTACTACTAATTACTAGTTTACAATGTCTTACCTCCCTAACAATTAATCGTGCATTACATTCGAACAGAAGCTTAAAGGCAATCGGTCCTCCTATTCCTATGTTTAGGTAATATTGCTCCCGAGAGAATTTCCCCAAGTCTAGATTTTCCCGTATGTGTCCATATCGACAAAATCAATAATCATGCAATTGAATGAGTTAAACAAAGCATGCATAGAGTGTAGAGGAAAAACCCTAACAATTAATGAAGTAAAACATATATATCAAGAATCAATTCAATACATGAGAGTTTCAAAGGATTACATTGTTTCCCCAACAACAATGGAGGTTTAGTTCACCATAGACATGGTGAAACTAGATGAAAATAATGAAAAAAAATAAAAGATAGAACCCTAGAATTTGTAGATTGGAGCTTCCGCATCCAAAATCCGCTTCCTGGGGGTGAAGAGAGTGTTTCTGCGCTGTTAGTCCAAAAACTTGTTGGGCTCGATTTCGGCAAGTGTACCGAATCGTTCAAGTAATAAACCGGTAAGACCGGGTATCGTTTTCC
>JAHCHA010012043.1:0-11077 GCA_027742795.1 Vigna hirtella | reverse complement strand
CACTTAGGACGGACGTTCATAACCTTACGAACGTCCGTCTCAGCCAGGGACGGACGTTCAAAAAGCTACACATCACTGTACAGCCTATTAAACGTCCGTCCTGAGTGACGGACGTTCATAAGGTTATGAACGTCCGTTGTAGGTGACGGACGTTCATAACCTTAGGAACGTCCGTTGTAGGTGACGGACGTTCATAAGGTTAGGAACGTCTGTCCTAGGACGGACGTTCGTAACCTGATGAACGTCCGTCACTTAGGACGGACGTTCATAACCTTACGAACGTCCGTCTCGGCCAGGAACGGACGTTCCCAAAAGCCTAATGGTTTCACTATTCAGCCTATTAAACGTCCGTCACCTAGGACGGACGTTGAGAACATTATAAACGTCCGTGTCGACAACGGACGGACGTTCAAAAGGGATGACACGTGTTCACTTGTTCAGCCTATTAAACGTCCGTCAGCTAGGATGGACGTACATTACATTATAAACGTCCGTCTCGATAAGGGACGGACGTTCATAGGCTCACAGGGATTCACTTAAACGTCCGTCTGCCAAAGACGGACGTCTAGAATATTATATACGTCCGGCTCGACCCAGGACGGACGTCTAGAGTTCCACTTATTTACTAATATGCCACCGGTCAATTATATACGTTGGGGCTTTTGTGGACGGACGTCTATGGGGAGACGTTGAAAGGGCTTTCTGCACTAGTGAATAGAGTACATTTTCTAAAAATATAAAGGATATGAATAAATATGTAACGTAGACTTGCTAAATACACAAACCAATGCATGAACAGACTAATTTAGTATATATTAGGTTTAATACTCTATTTTATCCCTAGTTTCGCTCGAAAATGTCAAATTAGTCCATCCTTTAAAAAGTGCGTCAATTACGTCCTTACTTAATAAAATTTATATCAATAAAATCCCTTCCGTTAAATCCCTTCCGTTAAATCTGTACAAACGGTGTTAATTATTTTTCTCTCTCTTCTACTTTTTCTACTTTTTCTATGCAACGCAGCAGCTTTTTTTCTCTCTTCTACTATTCTTCTTCTCTCTCTTCACCATTGTTGATTAGCATCTGATTGCTTGGACGGACGTTGATGGAACTCGTTTTAAACGCCCAGCACAGTATTAAATCCTTCAAAAAAAATATTCATAAATTGACAGTTTTCAAAAGATTAGCCAGAATCCATATAAAAACTTCATCTGAAACTAAACTACCGAGCATGTATAATATCTACAATGAATAGAACAACAAAAAATGCATCATGAGATTCCGCATAAACTGCACTATCTCTGTGATTCACTGTTCCTATGAGGCATCAGCTCCTCTCCAACCCTAACAGTGTCAACCATCAACTGAGAATTCAAGACAAGAAAACGAATACATAAAAAGAGGAAATAAAAATAGCTTCGCAAGAACTTCCAGACTAAATTAATATAAATATAACAATTTATCCTAATAATTAACATGACAAAGGAGCTCCTTTTTTTCTATTGAATGATCAATGCAATAACAAACTCGTTTTTTATGTATTGTTAAACTCGCTTAATTAGTATATGGACACACTTATCTAATGTGTATTATTATACTTGTCTAATCAGTATATCGAAAAATTTGTCTAATGTATATTGTAAGACTCGTCTAATCAGAGAATGAATAAATTCGTTTAATATGTACTAATAGACTCATCTAATATGTGATCAGACTCATCTAACATGATATTGTTATACTCGTCTAATCAATGCAAGGGAAAACTCGTCTGGTCACTATACGAACATACTCGTATATTGTGTATTCTTAGACTCATCTAATAATGTATGAAATGAATAATTTAATGTTTTTTATTAAACTCATCTAATAATGTATGAAATGAATCATTTAATGTTTTTTATTAAACTCATCTAATAATGTTTTTTATAATGTGTATTGTAAGACTCATCTAACGTATATTGCTAGACTTGTTTAATGTTTTTTATTATATTCATCTAATCAATGATGAACAAAATCATCTAATGTGTATTACAAGATTAATCTAATAAATCAATGAATAAACTAGTCTAATGTGTATTAATAGACTCATCTAATTCATGTGTTGCTTCGATTATACTCATGGGTAGTAACAATTTAGAACTACAGCTAGGATTGCATAAGAAGAAAACCTGTTTTAGAAATGAATTGTCTTATTTCTCAACACCAAGAGGGGGGGGGGGGGGGGGAATTGGGTGATTTCTAAAAATGAATGTTTTTTAAGTCTTTTCGAAAACTTTGAATGATCTTGAATCTTTCTTGTAATCTAAGTAAAATACGCATGCAATTCAAAGTAAAAGAGATAAGGAGAGAAGAACAAACACAAGTTTTTTATCCTAGTTCGGCCTCAATGCCTACATTCAGTCAATATGAATAAAGGGTTTGCAAGGGGTGTTTTCTTTTGGGTTCATTGTTGTTGTAGAGTAAGCTCATTCAGTTCATATGGGTTCACGTGAAGCTAGTAGTGTAGGATGTATGATTTTGATCATTAAGGTGTGTGGGTGCATTAGTTTGGGTACTAGCTTGAAGTTACTGATAGCCAAAAACTTGTTGGGCTCGATTTCGGCAAGCGTACCGAATCGTTCAAGTAATAAACCGGTAAAACCGGGTATCGTTTTCCCAAGAGACTCGTAATACTAGAGAATTGTGCGATTAACAACTCATATAGACTCAAGAACATAACAACAATTTACAGAACAAGTGCAGAAATGTAAATTCATACATAATTACAAGGTTGGACTTTGGTATTGAAGACACTTGGAAATGGAAAAGACTAGAAATGGTATGAAATGACATTGCTAAGGTTAGTTTTCACCAATGCACTCTTGTGTATGACCAATGTCGTCTCCTCTCTATCAATTTACTAAAGTCAATCCACTAAAACACTCTAGCCCTAATTCCTTAGGTGAAAGAGCCTAGGTTTTCCTTATCAAACCCCAATTCCTTGGCAATCTAACAAGCAAAACCCGCATTAAAGAGCTGGGATCTAAGACAACATGTGAATCATCTTCCATTCCTAGAATCAATGACCCACAAGGACTCCTATTTCAGTTCCGGGTTTCATCTTACGTTCCCATAATCCATAAAACCCCAAAATCAAGTCATGAACGTTCCCATTACATGCAAGCTTTAAGATTGGAAACAAGAATACTAGCAATTGATAGAAAAGGCATATATATAATCAAATCATTCAACAATTACACAAGATTCAAAGGCTACAACTAATCCCAACAAAGATGAATTTGGTTCTCCATTTCCATGGAGAACCCTAAAGCTTACAAACATGGAAGATGGAAGAAGAAGGAGACCCAAAGGAAGAGGAGGAGATGTTCCCACAAGCTCCTCACGCCCTCCATGAGCTCCAGCCGTGAAATCGCACCTCCAAAGAACCAAAGACCCAAAACCCTTCGCGTTTCTGGGTTAAATAAGCTGTCTGCCACATCAGTAAAAAGTCGCGCCCGGCGCCCTCTCAATCGCGCCCGGGTGCGAGCCTCTCGGAAAATGTTGCGCCCGGGCGCCCCATTTCTCACACCCGGGCGCGAGCTTCTCGCAAAAAGTCGCGCCCGGCGCCCCTTTTTCACGCCCGGGCGCGACCAGCACACAAAAACTGGCTTCTGTGCAGAAACTGGCCCTGGTGCAGGTCGCGCTGGGCGCCCCTCAGCCAGGGGGCCTGGGCGCCACTCGGTCAGTCTGGTGCAAAGGCCTCTGGTGCAGCTCGCGCTGGGCGCCCCTCAGCCAGGGGGGCCCGGGCCTGACTTTTCAGCACTGCATCATTTTCACTTTTTCTGCAGATCTGCTTGCTTCTAATGGTTGGTTCAGCTTTAGACATTATTGGAGACCCTTCTAAGCTCATTATTAGCTACAAAATAAGGGATTATTGATGAAAGCACATCAAAGTAGCCAAAGATACAATTATTTAGAAAACAAGACAAAACAAGAGGATTAAGCAAGTTATAAGTTAGAAAGGAGTTGATTTTGCTACTAAAATGATGCTTAAAATATGGTAAAATTTAGCATTATCAGTTACCGTATTATAAATCGTGTTTGTTGTGATGTGAGAACAATACTGAATGTTTTACAAAATGCTAGGATTTATGTTTGGTTATGTGTTATTTTAAAAAAAGGTACACATGGATATGCAACATTGTTGGTGTATTGCAGATTCTAGGTTATTGTATGGTCTTTTGGGATGTCCCCAGGTAGTGAAAAAGGTGTTAACAATTATAATTGGATTAGTTTATTTGCTACATATTAGTAAATAATTATGTTGTAAATAATTATAATTGGATTAGTTTATTTGCTACATATCAGTAAATAATTAACATCATTATTTTTTCTGATGCACTTTATGTTGTAAATAATTATAATTGGATTAGTTTATTTGCTACATATTAGTATGTGACTTCAAAATAGTGTGCTCTTTGTGAAATTAGAATATTTTGGATGAAGGATTGTGTTAGTGTGTTCGAGTATGATCAGTTGATATTGATTTTTGTACTAGATTCATTATGCACTATAGGTGATTCATGCTAGTATGAGTTATGGCAATTGAGAATGATGTATTCTTCTTGTTAAATATGATTGCAACAGATTCAAGTCTATGAGTGTAGACTTTGATTGTACATTGTTTAAGTTAAAGATTGTTTTAATAAAGTTGGAGCATGATAGTGTGCCTTGAGATACAAATATTTGTTTGAAATATTGTTTGGATGAATAATGTAAGCATGATCAATTTGTAATTAGGTGTTAAAACTTGTACATGATGCCATGTCGATGAATTTTTTTTTTATGAATTATAGGTGGTTGTTAAGTAGGCATATTTATGATTTGGAGATCTATATGTAAATTGTTCTAGTACTGATTTAGTTTTATGGTGAATCTTTGTAGCTTATTGGTTGCATGATGAGAACATATGTAGAGTTTTCTTACTATTCATAGTTGTGCATAGATTGTGGTTTTTTTTGTGTATTATGTAAAATACATTAAGCAATTTATTGTGATGTTCTTTTGATCTGTTCGGAAGTTATTGTTGTTATTGTATTACGGAAATTAGGTGCTTAAAAGTTTATCTAATTTTAGGGGAGTTTATGAAGTTTAGCATTATCTATGTTTTCGGATAACTACAATTTTTGGGGATGAAAATTCTTTTGAGAAGTGGTGAATGTAAGATCCGGGAATATAGGAGATATAATTTTGGTGTGTTTATATATTTAAAAGAGATATTATTATTATTAGATATTGTAGATATTTTAAATGATATATTGAGATATTATTATATATAATTAGATAATTATGGCTAGATAATAATAATATATATTATTGATAGACTCATTATAATAAATTAGAATAAATATTATTATTATAAGTGAGAAAATATTACAAATAGAGTATGGTGGATTCATAAATATTAAGATATAGAGAAATGAGTGATTTTGCGTTTAGAAACCCTAGAAACTCTAAATCAAAGAGAGAAAACAGAGGAAGATAGAATATTGGCGTTTTGGGAGAAGAAGAGAGAAAACAATGAGAAACTTAGTGTAAAGGAAGATTGATAATGTTTTAGGGTTGTAGACAAAGCCTTATGATTGGCCAATGTATGGTGAAGCTTACCTTTGATTGTTTGTTATATGCCATGAATTATTGATTATCTTGATTGGTTAATTCTAGTTTTGATGCATGTGTGCATAAGTATGATTATGATTATGTGTGGTTATTATTGGGTAAGAGTTTGTGTATGCATGGGCATAGGGTTTATGTAATATTTGTGATGGGTTTCCCTATGAACTTATTATGTATGTTTTGTTGGGTTATCCCAACATAGGGTTTGATGCTAAGAAAGAACAAAGTTATGATGTTGGGGAGTTTCCATGCAAATATATGTTATAAATGTTGGGTTAATGGGTTCCCTTCATATGTGGGGAATAAGTCAAATAATGTGGATCATTAGGTTTCACTTTGTTTTAGTGGAGATGGGCCAGATTAGTAGGGCACATTAGAGTCATTTGAAGAGAGCGCAAAGCCAAGTGAGAGAGCAAGGAAGAGAAGAAGTCATTCCTGCATAACATAAAATCTGCACTAGTGTTTTAGTCGTTGTGAAGTCGTTTATCGTTGGATCGGACTGATTTTGGACAATGGGTTCCAGACGTATGATTCTTCATTTTGATTGTTCGGATCATCAATCGTAGGTCTAGTTTGGAAGAAAACAGCCTCACATAAGCAACTTTGTTTTGGAGAATAATTGATTATCATTAGTTATAATCGATTATCTACGCATTGGTTTTGAGTGCGGTTTCGGGAATAATCAATTATCTGGAATGGTAATCGATTATCCCTTTTTGCGTGATGTGTCTGGGTAAATTTCACTGAAATAATCGATTATCTTAAATGATAATCGATTATCATAGTGCATTTTGGTGAAAATGGCGAAGTCGATGAAGAATGGATGTGAACCAAGCTTGAGGAGATGTGGAACATGATGATAATCAGAGATTGAGGTTAACAGTTATGTTTAAGGTTAGTTTGACTTGTGGTTGAGAGTGGAGCATGAATGAGTGTTGGGATGTACCTGAGTATGTGATTGATGAGCATGAGAGTAGAGGATAAGTCTAATTGTTGTACCTCGTAAATTCTGGTTTTATCTGCGAATATGTACTTCCTTTTGCTTTGTGTGCATTGCAAGGAGATGATTTGTAGGGAAGGCTACAAATGTCCTATAGGGGAGGGTACATGTGGGTTGTAGGAGCGGCTACAGTTAGTGAGGTAGGGTATAAGAGTGAGATGGACTCTTTCCACTATGGTATTAAGGTACGGTGATGCTCATGGTGTTGTTCATGATTGAGATAGTCATGATGGTGGTGTATCTATGACGATGGTCATGGTACTTGAGATGCTCTAGGTTACGTTATGTTGATAGTGGTATTACTATAATGGTTATAATAAGTAGTTAGCATGGGTGCTAATGAGTGGATAGACCAAGGGTTTATGTGTGAGATGTTAGTGATGACATCAAGGATTAGAGATCAAGTATCGATGATCGAAGTTCAAGGATCGGGATCGAGTAATTCAATATGATTGAATGATTTATGTTAGAAGATTAAGAATCCTATTGTTATTACTACTATGTATGTGGTATTTGATTAGGGTGAATATAATCAGAAGGTATGTATCTTGTTATGTGTTTAATTATGGTTGGTATAATAAGAAGGTATATATCTTATTGTGTGTTTGATTATGGTTGGTATAATAAGAAGGTATGTATCTTATTGTGTGTTTGATTATGGTTGATATAATCATTATGTATGTATCTTGTTGTTATAATTGTTTTTTCGGTAATTTACTCCACACATGTTTGTGTTTGTGTGTTTGTGAATGAAATTATCGGCAATGATCGTATAATATGTTATACGTTAGCCGATAATGTTACATATGTTCCAAAGGCGTGATTGACTCGAGAGAGAGGATGAGGAATAACCTTGAGATTTATTTAAAGTGATTTTGTTTTACAAGTTAAGAAAATATAATTGAAGTATTTCTTTGGTTATTTTATTAGTCGAAAGAATATAATTGGATAAGGTATTTTTTAAGTCCGTTTTCATATTATAATATTTTTTGAATTTTATCGATTTTTAATAACATGTAACCTCTCAAAAATCGGATGTTACATTATCATCTTATCTTTCATAAACTTTTTTTCTCATATCTATTCAAATTACATCATCATTATTAGAATGAAAGGGTAAAAATGTAAAAACCCATGCACAGATAATATTTCTCTTAAAAGTGAAATATGCACGTGAGAGAGAGAAAGCCAAAAAACAGAACGAGAGATGCACGGAGTTGAGAGAGAGATGAGGAGCACGGGAGCTCTGCTAGGGTTCAGCCTTCCCCTTCCTTTCCACCACCACACACAATCGTTCCAGAGCAAATACAAGGATGCAAGGAAAACACAGGTATACTGAATAACCTCAATTCTGTATTATTAAATTTTGAAACTGATTTACAGAGTTTTTATACTAGAGATTAACTGTTTTTCTGTTTTGATTTACACTTCAACACTCCTCCTAAAACAAAACTTGAAAAACAACGATTAAACGATGAAAAAACGCCTTTTCACCGATTGAATCGGTGAAATCCTTCTTCTCTTCGATTTTCAGCAATTTCTACCGATTAAAGTCAGTAGAACCACATTCTTCAAGCACACGCATGTTTTTCACCGATTAAAACCGGGGAAAAAACATCTCCTTGACCGATCTTCTTCTCTGTGAAGAAAAACCCTAATTTTTCAAAGCTTCAACTTGCACCATCCCGATTAGCTTTCTGAGTTTCAGAAAGTGTTCGCCTTTGAGAGCTTTAGTCAGTATATCTGCAAGTTGATCTTCGGATCTGCAGTGTACAATCTCCAGTTTCCCATTGCTGACCTGTTCCCTGATATAGTGGAATCGGGTCTCAATGTGTTTACTCCTACCGTGAGATGTAGGATGTTTGGCAAGATTTATGGCTGATTTGTTGTCAACCATTAGTCTCACCCTCCTCTCGGATAGCTCAATCTTCAGTCCTTCTACCAAGGATCTCAGCTAGGTTGCTTAACATGTAGCTTCACAGGCAGCTATGTATTCTGTCTCACATGAAGACAAGGCAACTACTGGTTCCTTTCTAGAACTCCAGGAAATAGGAGATCCTTCCATGAAGAAAATGTACCCTGCAGTGCTTTTCCTGTCAGTTTTGTCTCCACACCAATCTGCATCTGAGTAAGAAGTAATTTGTACTTCTTCTCCAGTCTCTCCTTTTCTAAACTGAATCCCATATGAATGTGTACCCTTCAAGTATCTTAGTATTCGTTTGACAGCAATCAGATGTGATACTCTAGGACACTCCATGTATCTGCTTATCACTCCAACACTATAACTCAAATCAGGTCTGGTATTACAAAGATACCTAAGACTTCCAACCATTCTTCTGTAAGCTGTTGGATCAACAGCTTCCTCTTCTGGCTCCCTTTCCAGCCTCAATCCTACTTCTGCAGGAGTACTTGCAGCATTACAATCACCCATCTCATACTTTTTCAGCAGATCTAAAGCATACCTTGATTGGTGCATCACTATTCCATCTTCAATCTTGGTAAACTCAATGCCAAGGAAATAGCTGAGTCTTCCAAGATCACTCATTTCAAATTCACTTTGCATTTCAGTTTTGAAGACTGAAATTAATTCTTCACAACTTCCAGTGACTAACATGTCATCCACATAGAGACACACAATCAACTTCTCTGTTTTTCCTTTGTGCTGACAGCTTTGCACATACACACCGTGTTCTGAAACACATTTTTCAAATCCAATACTGCCCATGAACCCATCAATACGCTGGTTCCAGGCCCTTGGAGCCTGCTTAAGCCCATAGAGAGCTTTCCTCAGCCTATACACTTTGTCCAACTGCCCTTTGATCTCAAAACCCTGTGGTTGTACCACATAAACCTCCTCCTCTAGTCTTCCATTTAAGAAGGCTGACTTTACATCAAGCTGGTGTAAAGACCAGCCAAATTTAGTAGCCAATGATACCACTAATCTGATAGTCTCAACCCTTGCTACATGAGCAAATACTTCACCATAATCAACTCCAGCCTTTTGTAAGAATCCCTTAGCAACCAGCCGTGCCTTATACCTCACAACAATGCCTTGTGGATTTATCTTTGATTTGTAAACCCATTTTAATGCTATGGGTTTCTTTCCAGAGGGTAATTTCACCAGTTCCCAGGTCTGGTTCCTTTCTATGGAGTCAATCTCCTCCTCCATGGCTTTATGCCATTTCTCATCTTTAACTGCTTCTTCAAATTCTACTGGTTCAGCCTCTGCAATTAGGGCATAATGAACACACTGTCCATCTGCTGTTAGAGTAGCTTCATAGGATAGATCATAATCTCTCAAGTATACTGGCAGCTGTGTAGTTCTGGATGATCTTCTCTGTCTGCCATTCCCACTATCCTCTTCTGTTTCAACTGCAGCAGTGGTATCTTCAAAAGAGATGGTTGAAGATTCCTGCTCAGTTGCTTTCCACTGCCAAGCTCCATTCTCATCAACGACTACATCCATGCTGATACATGCTGTCCCTGATACTGGGTCATACAGCTTGTATCCTCCAGTAGGATTGTAGCCCACAAGTATTAGTGGCACACCTTTGTCATCCAATTTCCTTCTCTGCTGGTCTGGTATGTGTTTGTAACACAATGAGCCAAAAATCTTCAGATGTTTGACATCTGGTTTCATCCCTGTCCAGGCTTCTTTAGGTGTCAAGCCCACCAGTCTCTTTGTTGGAGACATATTCAGTATATAAGTGGCTGTAACCACAGCTTCTCCCCATAAAAAGTTAGGCAACCCTTTACTTTTTAACATACATCTCACCATGTTCAATAGAGTTTTGTTCTTCCTTTCAGCTGCACCATTATGTTGTGGTGTATATGGAGGAGTAACCTCATGTACAATCCCTTCATTTTCACAGAACACCTTGAATTCAGTGGAGATGTATTCTCCACCTCCATCTGTCCTTAAGACCTTTATTTTCTTCTCACACTGCTTCTCAACCATCCTCTTGAATTTCTGAAACACCTCCAATACTTCTCCTTTCCTTTTGATTAGGTACACCCAACATTTCCTGGTGTAATCATCAATAAACAGCAGGAAGTATCTACTGCCTCCTGGTGTTTCAACCTGTATTGGTCCACACACATCCGAATAGACTACTCCTAGTCTTTCTGCAGATCTCTGGGGTAGATTCTTCTGAAAACTGCCCCTTGTTTGCTTACACTGCACACTGTGTCTGGAATTTCAACAATAGGCAATCCATTCACCATTCCCTTCTGTCCTAACAAAGACAGATCTCTGAAATTTAAATGTCCAAACCTCAAATGCCAAAGCCATTCCTCCTTGTTTTCTGAGGCAGTGAAGCACTGGTGTTTTACTGCACTCATCACAACCCTGAATGTCCTATTGTGTGACAGCTGGGCTTGTACAACCATTCTCTTCTGTTGGTTGAAAATTCTGAGACTATT